>CM068385.1:57600438-57907938 GCA_034770075.1 Aralia elata
ATTTGCATAAAAGGTTTTAATCTGATTATGAACTAATACATTGGAAAGCCTTCTGGCCTTTTTGTTCCGGCTAAATACTAACCGAACCGAAAACGATAATCATTTGAATGATTCAAGTTCATTGTAGCTACTTAACGTTTACCAATCCAAATTTTTTTTGGTGCGGTCCCGCATGAACACTAAGAAGAACAACCCGAATAACAGGGTAAAACTGATGTCGGGCATATAGTCCCCATTTACGCTTACGCGTTTAAATTTCATACTTGTGCACAATGTAAAGGTACGAAAGGCTGATCACACTGTATTACTTACAGAGAAAGTTTTATAGTCTATTTGATTGACAAAACATCTTGATGGTTATCAAAGAATAAAAAACAATGTTCAGGGTTCTTATAACCCTTAGTATGACCATTGGGAAATTCTTGAACACTTATCTTTTTGACATCTGACAACTACTTTTTGATTAATTCTTTTCGATTTATGGAGAGATATCAAAATAAGATGATTTTAATCTTGATATTCATTATCATATTATTTTACATACTTGCTGGGCAACTTGTGCTCATTCTTGTTTAACATTTCAGTTAAGGGTGAGAAAGCAGAGGGTTCGGGTAAGGACAAGGGAAAAGCAAAGTTATGAAGAATTGAAAAGTTTATTTTTGTAATAGTTTTAGATTTGCCACACACGCATTGATGTATCGTAGCGATACACGCTAAGTTAAGTTTTAAGGTTATTTAAGGTTGTGTAAACCTGGGATTTTATTTCAAATAATATTGTAAAATATTACTATTATTTATGAAGCTTGTTTAGTTAGATGATGGTGTATGAAGTATCGTGAGCACCATATCCTGTGTTTGAAGTTACACGGGATTTGGGGGCGTTCACAGGTTGGTGATCAGAGCTGTAGGTTATAAACCTTAGGTGGGAGAACCTTAGATTAAAGCCGTAAAAAAAATTAGTGGAGATAGAAAGAGATGAACTCACATAGAGTTTAAAATGTTGAGTCTAGTTTACTTCCTACAAAAAAAATGTTTATTTTTGAATATACTAATCTAGTTGTTTGTTTTGATATTAGGATGTCAGGAGAAGAGTAGATTAGAGATAACCATGTGGTTAGTGAGCAGCCATAGTAGCAGCTGTAACCTCCGCCCATAGCTTGAGGCTGCAAACTGAATTCAGACCAAGATGAGGACCCAGAGGAGGATTCTGAGGAGGATCCCGAGGAAGAGGAGCCCGTGGAGGACTCTGAGGAAGCACCGGAGGATAGGCTACTAGATGAGTAGATGGACAGGAACACGGAGATTGGAACGATCGAGTCCATGAGTTAGAGGAACTTGTATCATGAAGAGAAGGGGGCAGTGGTACTGCTCAGGCTGCATTGGTGCATCATCTGATGGTTAGGAACGCATATCTGGCTGACACAAGCTGCGTGCATCAGACCAGAAGGCAGATAGGGTTTTAGGGTAGAAAAGGAGGCCATCCGGTCCCACTTAGGAAATACGATAATCGGATTGGAGGCGAGAGTTCAGGGTCTTCAAACAAGACAAACAGTTGATTACCACCTACTAATGGAAGGATGAGATGAAAGGTCGTGTTTAGGCTCAATCAAGATCAGAGGGGAATGAGTTAGAGCATGAGGTAAGGAATCAAAAGGTAAGGATAACACAGGATGCAGTACGCGTTTAGCTTAGCGCATGGCAGGTTCCAGCATAGGGTGTAACCAATTTTCCGCGTGAGGAACACCGGTCTTAGACACTCTAACGCTAAAAGTAGAGGGCTAGTTCTGGACATGGCAGACGAGGAGTATGAAGATGCTATGAGGAGGGGTCTTTGAGTTTTATAATGCTTTGAAATTTTTATTATTGTCGTATTGAATCACGTTATCTATTGATGTAAATCTTTAAAATTTCAGTTCTAAGTTAAAGGAATGTAAATGGCATTTAGCCATAAGATGTTAAGTACCTTGGTTTCATGGTTTTTTTTTTCATATTAATAAAATGTGTTTATTTATATGTGTGATGTGATGATTAAACTTATATAAGGCTTTTAAAATGTTACAAAGATTAAGTTGTGGGATGATAACATGTTAAATTTTTATTCAGCAGAAAATGCCAAGGGGAAGAACGTCGCCAACAGACACCTACAGAGTCAGTCAGTAATCGCTGGGGATCCACCGAACCCTAATGCAACAATTTGTAGACCTAGTATTGGGGGCACTACAGAATCCGGAACCCCCGAATAATAGTAAATAATAACCCTCCGACGGCCCAAGTGGCTACCCTTTAAAGGACTTCAAAAGTGTGGGACCCCCTGAATTCAAAGGGACCACCAAACCTATCGAAGCCCAGTCATGGATCAAAGAAATCAAAAAAAAACGAAAAAGGCCTTTACAATCGCCCGAGTAGGAGATGAGCAGAAAACGATCTTCGCCACATAACCATAGTGAAAGGTGAAGCGAACTTCCGGTGGGAGGCGAACCAATAAGAACAGGGCTGGAGAAGGTGTGATATCTTGGGAGAGGTTTCAAAAGAAGTGTTTTTTTCGAAAATAAATTTTCCTGGGATTATGCAAAGTCCAATGGAGATGCGGATTTTTGGAGCGGAAGCAAGGATGACATGACGGTAACCACCCCCAGTACGCCGCAAAGGTTGGGAACGAGCTGGCAAGGTTTGCACCTCATCAGGTCGACACTGAGGAAAAGAAAAGACAAGGAGGTGTTCGAGCAGGGCCTCAAGCCCATGGTTGTTATAGCAGAGTTTCGGTGTTACAGTACGAACAGATTCGCTACTCTTTCTAGAGAAGGCCATAATTGCTTTGAGGGCGGAAGTAAAGGCCCTGATGAAATTCAACAAGGAAAAGGAAGAAGAAGAATTGAAGGAGGAAATAGAGGGGAAGGGTGAGTAGCAGTGGGTAGCAAAAGAAAGTGGAACTAACAACAACAACAATAGCAACAAGCAACCCCAACAAGTTTTTTGGGTAACGTCTGGTGATATCAAAGAAAAGAAAGAAGAAGAGCGGAGGCTGTGCAAGGAGTGTGGAAAGAGTTCACGCGGGCGCTTAGTCCCTAAAGGGAAAGAACGTAATGCTTCAATTGCGGACAGGAGGGGCAATATCTCTCTCCAACTGTCCCCCACCAAAGAGGGGGTAGATGGATGCTTCAAACTGCGGAGCATTGGATCAACAGGCTAGGAAATTGCCCAAAGAAGAACTCAAGTGGAGGAAATGGAACCTGGGCGTAGAAGGGGAAAATAACGGTGGGAAATCTTACAATTTCTGGACCACCATCTCAGAATCGACCAATAGCAAAGGACTTTTCAACATGACCTTCAAGACGCGGTCGCATTCTAAGAACGACGTGATTGGTTTCATGGTCTCCATTCCGGTCAATGATATATCCTCATACATAATATTTGTATTTCGGGTGCTATCTTGTTCCTAAACTCGTAACACATAGAATTCGCCCCAACGATTAAATTTACCTCAGGGGAAAGAATTAGAACATCCTATGAACATAGAAGTGGTGCGAATAAGGAAATGATTCCCCGTTAGCCATATTCATAGGAATTGTCTTGTAGAGATAAGGGGGTAATAAGTTACACTGTGGAGCTAATTCCAATTCAACTAGGAGAATTTGATGTTGTAATTCTAGGTATGGACTGGTTTATTTAACCATGGGGGCAATGATAGTTTGGCCCAAAAAGAAGTTGTAATAACCTTCAGAAACTCCAAATCAGTCTAAGGTTAGTGTTCTATGGTAGTAAAATCGACTGCCTAGGCACTCGAGTTGTCCTGACGATGAATGCAAGCTAGGAAATTGTTGAGAAAAGGCTGTACAGGTTATTTGGGCCCATATTGTTGATACCTAGAAAGTAAGAGACAGAGATGGGACAAATACCTGTTGTAAGTGAGTTTTCTCGATGTGTTTCCGAAGGGATTTGCCAGTCTACTGTTGGTCGATTTTGCTATCAGATAAACACACCGTGACAAGTATACACCGGTCAACAAGTTAATATATGATAAGATAATTGAGTCGAACACCACAGGGAATTTTGTGACAAATAATAACCAAGGACCAATCGTCTTATTCAAATTAATCTAATTTAAAACAATGAAGATTTGATAATTTGTTGATTGGTTGAGTTTCACAAGGTCAAATACTGAGTAAAAGTTGCGGTAAAATTATAATATCAATAGATAGAAGGGTCTAAGATTACAATTTCCCCCAATCACGTCATTTGAAATCTCCATAACTCTCTCTTTTCCAATTAGTGTGATAGCATAAAACGAATTGACCAACCGAAAAGTTCAAAAAACTACATAAGAAGCCTCTGTCGATAGTCAGCACGAATCTTCCTAAGCGGTGTATAGGTATATGTCTATCCGATACACGATCAAGAGACTAATTTCAGGAAATGATTACTAGAAGCACGTTTCAACCAAAATCTAAATAAATCCTCACCTTCAATTAAACCAAACTTTCACGTCGGGGGAAGTCCATTAATAGAATAGATTCTCAATAGGTTGCATGCGGGGTAGTAGGGGGGTATCATATCTATCCCAACTACTATCAAGGATTACCTATTATTGCAGATAATGAATAAGGACAAACACGTCACTTAATCCAATTAATAACCCACACCAATCTATACTTTTCGCATGTTATCAATACTAGTCCTTAACCTATAATCCGGTTCGTCAAAGTTCATTATAGGTTCCCACGGTAATTACGGGCCAAGCAATTAATCTAGAAGCAAAGGTTATGACAATTCAATTCACACATGCATAAACTAACATCAAATAGAGAGAGAATTCAATGCAAATTAAGTGTTGGGTTCCATTGCAATCCTTAGAATAGAAGGTTAGTTCATGATAGCTACAAAAAACATCATTTTTCAATTGGATACATTGTCAATTTCGAATTACAAAGGAAGCTGGAAATCTAGAGAAATGAAAACCACTTTGTGAAGCTATTCAGCGGGTGGTTCCTTTTGGTTGCTTGATGGATTCTAGCTCTCCACCTGTGGCCGTGCAATTCTTCTTGACGGAAGGTTTCCTTGGCTTTTTGGCTTGATTCAGCATGATTTTCCAGCCTTGAGCTCTGATTGGGTTGAATGTATTTTGCAGCCTCCCTCTCTCTAGAATATCTCCTAGGTAGCTCAGGAAAGAGATTATATAAAGTCCTCCTCATGAAACCCCTAGCCAACAATCGGACAAAATGGGAGCTCAGATCGTTTTTTTGCACGATGGCTGTGTCAGATCGCCACTCAGCACGAACGCGTGCGCCCAAGCAACGCCCAGGCGTTGCGCCCTCGCCCAAGCGCTGCCACATGCCCGGGCCCATCATAGGTGCTGGCCGAGGCTGCCAACCCATGCGCGCCGCCCCGCGCCCCGCGCGCTCCCAGGCGTTCGCGCACGCACGCTGGCGCCCTCATGCCGCTGCCGGCTGCCGAGGCTGCCGAAGCCAACCTCGCGGCGCGCGCCATCCAGCGCGCCTCCAGGCCGTGCGCTCCGCACCGCTGGCGCCTTGCATGCCCGCCCCACCTGGCCTGCCGAGCCAATTGCTGCCAGAGGCTTGCCTCTTAGCCCGAAGCCATGCGCCCGCGCGCAACCCCGCGCCCTCCAGGCGTGCGCCCCCGCACGCCGGCGCCAGCCCGGGCGTACGGATTTAGTGTCAGCCGCCCCAGCGCCAACAGCCGGTGCGCCCACGCCGCCCGAAGCGACCTGTGCACACGCGATCCAACGCCGTGCTACAGCCCCAATTTTCCATATGTCATCAAAATTAAGCCCCAAGACGCGCCCAAACATAAATTTTCATCGTCACCAACCTTCGGGCTAACGGCAGGAAATCCACAAGCACGGGCTTGCCCAAGTGGCTTGGCCCAATGCCACAAAACCAGCCGTGCACAGGCCATCACGACGCGCTCACAGCCCAACTACCAAATATTGTCAAATTAAGCACCCGGGGCGTCGCCAATCAACCACAATCCATCATATAACCATTCGGGCACAGACGTCCAGGCTACGGACAATGAGTTCAATCCCAACACCGATTTTTCGAGCGGGTCCTTTATTCCAATTCCCTACAAACATTAATAAAAATGGCATCAAACGCAACATTAAAGCATTTGTTAAAATAACTAAAAAACTACATTTATGTAAAAATAAGATTAAAAAATACATAAAAAAAACTTTTATATAAACTACCTAAAAAGACATTGCAAATTATCAAGGTGCAAAAGTACCCAAATTGTTTGTGTAATAAAACACACTCATCAAATACCCCCCAAACTTAAATCTTTGCTTGTCCTCGAAGTTAAAACAGGAAGATTAACTAATTTTATATAAAAACAGCTGGGATTTAGAGGAAAGTGACTCCAAGAATTGGCCTCAAAGGAAAAAAAATCAAAAAGGGGCCCAAGCAGACTGAAAAGTTACAATTATTTTTAAACAAGAGAGTTCTAAGAAAAATAACGGCTAACTCAAGATCCCAGTAGTTGTGTGTGTGAGTGCATGAAATCTGTTTATGTCAGTTAGGACAGAGCCTAACGCACTGTCATGAAACTCAACTTCTGAGGGATTATACTATAAATCTACAAACTCATCGTTACCTAGGAGAAGAAAATCAAAAACAAGGCGACCTCATAAGAGAAGGGGGGGTTTTCTCAAGTACATTGAATGGCAGTAATGATTAGTAATCACAACGTTGGTGGAGTGCGTTTTAAAACGCTCCATCTCTTCCTTACTAATCGCATGATCTGTGCAATGTTTTAATCCACCCAATTAGGCTATTCAGAGCTACCCATGTTTAAACGAGCTGTATTGCATTCAATGCACTCCCAAACCAGATGGCAATAGGGCAAAATCTTAGGTGTAATAGTTCCAACACCCCCAAAGGGTCTATTACCATCTGCCGAGTACCCGACGCAAAGGCCACGAACAATATAAACTTGTGTCAGATAATTTTTTTTTTAAAATTTTTTCGTCAATTAATAACTTCACCCCCAAACTTATATAAGAAAGCCCTAAAATGGATAAACCCAGGTATGCAGACATGAGTTCAGTACATTTCACAGTATAATCGGCCCCAAGGACAAAAAAAAGTAAAATGAGAGTTTCCATCCAATACTAACTTAACTAAACAGGCGAATGGCTGAAAACGTGAGGAGTTAACCGTACACCCAGGAGTAGGGGAGTTAGCCATAATGGTTAAGAAGTTAAACAAAGTCTGCTCGAAGCCCTTACTTTCGAAAGAAACACCTTAACCAGTAGTAATATACCTTGGCCATTCTTGAAACACACACAACTTAGGACACAATAAACATGGACATAAACTTAAAAAACCAACATCACCACAATTAAACTAACACACAACCCCCAAACTTAAAGTATAAACATAGTCCATCGATTTGTAAAAAATAGACAGAATTTAAAAAGAGAACATTACATCACCGGGGGAAATCAAAGCAGCGTCATCGTCATTATATGTGGCCAAATATGCGTGACTCCCCCCCCAACTATGTGCATCATCATCCGAGTCAAAGCCATAATTTACCCGGGGGAGGAATACATAGGTGGTCATGGGAAATTTGGGACTGCATTTATTGGGCCGGGGTAATTGGCCCCCGCCTGTTGTTGATCTACCCTGTGCAGCCACAGCGTTACAAAAAATCGGTCGTGTAAATGCATAAGGAGATTGACTTGCTGAAATGGAGTGATCAAGGCGGCGGGACATGCCGCCTATGCTTCACGCTCCCGGCTCCTACTCGTCCACAGTCTCGCCTCTGCTCCGTTATCTGTGGTATTTTCATTTCAGCCGCTCATTACGCCGTGCTGTTTCACGACGAAGCTCCCAGCATCTCAGCAATCAGGTAGGTCCATAGAAAGAAAATGTTAGATGCCTCGGTGTGCTCCTGTGGTTGGGTGGTGGAAGTTCCCGACACTTCGCCTCGGGCTCAGTGAGGCTGAAACTAACGGCAATAAACCTAGCTCCATGTGGCCTCCGGTGCCGCCAAGCTTTCCAGACCTTGTAGAAGGGCCAATAATAGCTAGACGGTCAATGGGTGTTGTGAGTGGTTTGTTTGAAGTAACTCGTGAGCATGCACCCTTAACTTTGGCCCTCTTGCACAACCCGCAGATTAGGGATTGGTTTTGTGGCAAAGCCCGCCTTGAAGGAAGCCTTTCCCTCATTAACAAACTGAAGAATTGAGTTCCGAATCCAAACCGGCCCAGCACTAATGCTCGCCGCCCAGTTACCAAACAAAAACAGGGAATAAGAGCCCGCATTGGAATTACTATGAGTTGTGTGTGTGGTTCGGCCATAGCTTTGCATTTGATGATATGTATAACCATGCTTTCCCCCATATTTGCTTAAGTCGCCTTGGGCGGGAAATGCTACCGGGCTCTCCCCTTGTCGTAGCCCAACGAGCACCGGGGGTTTTGCATAATTGTTGTAATCACTGCATCCAACAAGTCGGGGCTTTGTCGGCCCCATATTTAGTAAGGTCATCCCTCACCATGGCTTTTAGGTAGGTATATAGTATTCTTCAATGCACCGTTTTTTCCAAATGAAACTTTCTTGCCCTAAGCCGTATATCCAAACAAAATTTTCAGCTTCTAATAGCCATATTAGCGTAGAATTCCCCTGACAAGAGGAATACACGCGGAGCTACGGGCTGAGCGGGCCAAAAGTTTTCCCATCCTCTTTACCTAATTATTTTATGCCAACCCCCAATATATTTTGTTGTGTCAGGAAGAATACCCCGTTCCGGGAATCAAAGATTTTTGTGACCATGGATGGTGTGTGGGTAACGTTCGCACAAAGGCTTTCCGCACTGACAAAACCTTTTCTTTATCATATGCCCTGGATGAGGGAACGGTTTCACCCCTATGTCGTTTGGTGGCCATCAGGATCAGAGTTGCAAGCAAAAACACTTCAAAGGTAGCCAAGAATTCCCTCACAGACAATTTGTCGAACAGGTGGCGTGCCTACTCCAAAAAATCACAAGTGTAAGTGCAATGGGGACTAAGCCGAAACCCTCCACAAAGCCTTGCAATGGGAGCTAGCTATGTAACCTGCCAATCAAAATCACCAAAACACAGCACCCTCCAAGCAAGAAAACTTGGAAATTTATAGCCCCTTATTACCTTATCTTGGAGAGCGAACTTGTGAAAACCCCAACGAAAGAAAAAATTCTTCTACAAAACCTTCCAAAGTGTTGTTTCAGTAATCCAAGATTAGGAAAAGAGTGAAATTGATGATTTGGGATTATCGCAATTTAATCAATTGGATGCCAACATGATTGCAATGGGTCACAAAAATTAAGTTTTGGGTAAGTTTTATGGTAAGCAAGATTGGCTAATGATGAGTGAGGGAGGAGGATTTAGATATAAAGAAATGTCATTCAAGGAAAAACACATGACAAAAAAAAATTGAGGCCAATTGGAAGGATATTAAGGAACCCAGCCAGACTGCAACCGAGTTGCTGGGCCGCATGGCCTGGCTGTTGCCACTCCCCCGCAGCGCGGCCTGGTGTTCGCCCAAGCGCGCCCCGCATGCGCGCCGCTCACTGCTGCGCCCCGCCATAGCTGAATCCGGGGAGCGTTTTGCGCCTGGGGTGCGTGCTGCCGCAACGGCTGGCGCCTGCCTGGTGCTGCTGGCGTGCTGCTGCTGGCGTGCCAATCAGCGTTTTCGCTGGCACACCGCATCGCTCAATTGCCAAAACATTGGATTACCAAATACCTACATGTAGGCAACAAAATTAACAACAGTTAGAACACAATTAAACACTAAAAATCATGCCCTTTTGAATTTTATTAGTTTTTTTTTAAAATAATTTGACCTTAAGCCATTTAAAAAGATGAAACATTGGGTTGCCTCCTACATTAGCGCTTGAGATTAAAGTCCTCAGCCTGACTATACCCCCTTTCATATTTCAGATCAACGAGTATTAAATTGAGGTCTTTTTTGGGCGGCTCGATGTCGCCCACCCCCAAATAGTGCTTAAACTCTTTGCCCGTTAAAATCATACCTTGAACAATTTGGTTTGTCTTCTCATTCCCGCCAGTTCCAAATCGCCCACCATGCGGTGAAAAACATGGTTAGATATAGAATGGCCTCTTGACCATCGTGGATTTGAAGTTTACCGGGAAATAGCTTTCCAGACCGAAAGGAATAGGTGTGTAAAGTAGGACGGGTTGTCCAACCTCCAAACTTATCTGACCCGAATCGATTATCTTCTTGTCGCTGCTCAACCTTCTTGACATTTGTTTCCTTATAGGAGCTTTGCGACTTCTCATAGGCTGGAGACAGGAAACTCCCATCCCATCCTCATTGAGTTGTAAAGAGGCGTTATTCGCTCTCCCGCGACATTCAAATCCAAAGTTGATGCTTTCCGGATGGCCCAATAAAAGCACTGTGTTCAAGTTCCCCCCGGTAGTAGAATGACATGCTTTCCCACTACACATAAGCTGATAATGGTGACATCCCGAATCAGGGAGGTTTTGTATGCCCCGTCCTAATACATACGCCCATAAGGCCGTCATCAAGCCCTTCAATGACCCCAGTCCTTTCTATCCGGAGGTTGACAACCTCTCTCTAAAATCCTTTTCACCTCTCTATTGGATACCTCCACCTGCCCACTTGTTTGAGGATGATAGGCCGTGGAAATCTTGTGAGTTACCCCATATTTAGCAAAGAAGGGCATTAAAGTTCTTGTTACAAAAGTGCGACCCTTCATCGCTAATTATTGCACGCGGAGTTCCGAATCTTGTGAATACATTTTTTCGAAGGAACTTTAGCACAACTTTGGCATCATTGGTGGGTTGTTGCAGATGCTTCAACCCATTTTGACACGTAATCTACAGCCACAATGATATACAAATTGTTGAACGAAGAGGGAAACGGGCCCATAAAATCGATACCCCAGATGTCAAATATCTCAACCTCTAAGATTGTGGTTAGTGGCATCTCATCACGGCCTGGACAAATGATCCGCCACTTGATTCTCGGTTCCCTTCTTATCTCTAATCTCAAGATCGAACTCTTGAAGCAATAAAACCCATCGAATCAAGCGTGGCTTTGCGTCCTTCTTTGCTATTAAAGTACTTAATGGCAGAATGGTCCGTGTACACAATGACCTTGGTGCCCAATGAGATAGGCACGAAATTTGTCAAAGGCATACACTGATAGCAAGCAATTTCCTTCTCCGTTGTTGTGTAATTAAGTTGAGCTCCAGTTAGTGTCTTGCTTAGCATAATATATCACATGAAAGGACCTTGTCCTTGCGATGGCCCAATACAGCACCAATTGCAAAATCGCTAGCGTCGCACATCAATTCGAACGGAAGATTCCAATCCGGGGCCACGATAATAGGTGCACTTACAAGCTTCTTCCTTAGTAACTCAAAGGCCTCTAAACATGCATGATCGAAGACAAAAGGAGTGTCTTTCTCAAGGAGACTACACAGCGGTTTTGCAATTTTTGAGAAATCCTTGATGAACCGCCTATAAAATCCAGCATGTCCAAGGAAAACTACGGATTCCCTTCACGTTGGTTGGTGGAGGAAGCTTCTCAATGGTCTCGATCTTGGCCTTATCAACCTCCAGCCCCTTTGAAGATACTCTATGCCCCAAAATAATCCCTTCTTGCACCATGAAGTAGCATTTCTCACCCAATTAAAGCACCAAATTTGTCTCAAACACATCGTTTCAGCACTTTCACAAGGTTTTCTAGGCATAAGTCGAATGAATCTCCAAAAACCGAGAAATCGTCCATGAAAACCTCCAATCCTTGCTCAACCATATCAGAGAAAATAGCCATCATACATCTTTGGAAGGTGGCGGGTGCGTTGGCATAAACCCAAATTGTACATTATTCCTGAAAGGCAAATGTTCCCATCGATGGGCAATGTGGAAACGTTCGTTTTCTCTCTTGAATCTTCGGGGCGGCAAAACAATTGGCAATGTAGGTTTTGGTAGCCCGAGGTATCCCCTCGCAAGATGACAATAGGAATTCATTTAAAATGTACACCGCCAACCTGTACTAGCATGTTGATCAATGATATGGGACGCGGAAAATGATCCTTGCAACGTAATAGTCATTGTTCAAGTCCTTCTGTAGTCCATGCAAAACTCTCCATCCCCTGGTGACAGTTTCTCGTTCGGATTACCAACTCGTTGTTTTAATTAGGGACACCACTGTCATGCCCCCCTATCTTTGGACCCACACATTTTAAAGCACTGGGACTGACCCATGGACTGTCTGATAATGAGGATAGATGATGCCCGGCATCGATGAGCAATTTGATAATTTTTCCTTTCTTTGAACCACCTCCTTCATGACGGGGGGGTTCAATCTTACGCCAGTGATAGCTCATACCACACTGGTTTCTGGCCTCATCTTTCGCAATATGATCTTTGTGCATACAAAAAGCGGGGGCTAATTCCCTTGATGTCGGCAATGGACCCAACCTGTAGGTGCATTCGTTGTTTTTGTAGTGGGTCGCCGGGTGTGTAGAGAGCCTAGAGTCTTGTGGTAGCATCGGTCTTTGTAACAATTTTGTTTTCCTGCACATCATCAAAGTGAAAGGCAGACACAATTAAACAGGCAATAGTACTAGCATTACCCAAATGAAGCATTTTTTTAAAAAAACCTCAAATGGATTGGCAACGTGATTTGAGCTCCAATAGTAGGTGGCTCCTCCCATGAGGATTTTGCCAATGGTACTAGAGCTTGCTTGGTCCTATCATAGCGGTTCAACATAGTTGCTTTTAAACTTGACTTAAAACGAGGGGGTAAACATATACAGCACATTTGTACCAATCCTCGTTTAGGAGGAAACCAGAGGTTTCAACTACTCAAGTGATTCTCCTAGCAATTCTTTCAACAAGGGTCAAACTTCATATGTTGCTTGTGAACACCTCTTCCACCGCCTCGTCAATCAAGTCTTGACTCCCTGAAAACATTCATCCTGCAACATTAGGAAATTTCATCATTTGCTTTTAAAAAACGTTTAAAAGTTACCTCTTAGGTCCTTGGACACGCATGGTTAGCTTCTCCTTTTTGCACATCAAATTCAAAGTTCTGCCTTGCTTTTCGGTTTCTGAATGTGGCTAAGAACATGGTGCGCCCAAGGAATGAATTTATTTAACGGATATCTTCCCTGGTCTTCTTCGAAATCAAGGACAATGAAATCCGCTTGGGAAATAAATAAACTTGTTCCACCTTGACAAGCACATCTTCAACTATGCCTCTTTGTGGGTTATGGTGAGAGACCTATCCGCAAGTTGCAAATGTAACATTTGTAGGGTTTTTATGCCTCATCTTAAATCCCAAACTGTTCTCCGTTGATAAAATTGAGAGTGGCCATTAGATTGATACTTGCCCGCACAAATCACATAAGGGCCTTCTAGCGCCATAAGAATTGGTTACCAATTGTGCAAGGAATCGTGAAAGTACTCCCCGGATCTTATTTTTTAAACTTTGGTTGGTTAAAAGCTTCCTTTGTAATACAGCAACTACATTCTTCGGTTTAGTGTCCACCGGTCCTCAAACTCCTCAAGCCTTCTCTTTCTTGACACCAAGAATTTCTTTTCATGAAACTTCACATAACTAGGCATTTGTTCCAATGCCTCAGCTGACATGGGATGTTTTTATGTGCACCAAATTTCTTGAAAACCCTCCAAGAAAACTTAGAGAATTGCTTTATCCAACTTTAATTTCTCTGCTGACGTTGTGGCAATACGGGGCATGGTGGATGACATAAGGCCTTGCTTGCTCACCCGCTGGTTTTGGCACTGGTCTTCTTCTTTTCCTTTTCTACTTCTTTTTCTCTTTATTCTTCTTCTTTCTCCCCATTCCCATCCTCAAACCACCGCATCAGCTGGAACCTCATATCCACAACTTTCCGGTAGCTCCTTCCCACTTCATCTTCAAAGTCACAGCCGTTGCCATGCTCACTTACCATCTTCCTTTTTCGGATTAACATTCAGTTGTCACCTTAGGTCAAGGGCACCAGGTGGGGGACGGGATATTCATGGCGCCTAGCCAAATTTGCCCAAAGCTGAAAGCTCTAATATTCCGTATCGAAGATAGCGCTATGTTGTGCAACCAATTTGAGCCAATAAAACTTCGTCCCACACTTAAGGCTTTTTTTACTCCCTGTTAAGCTGGCAAAAGGTGGTGGGTTTGGAGGAATGTTGTTGGTGTGATTGGGGTTGGTTGCAATGCGTTTGTGATTTGAGTTTGATTTTGGAATCCTGGGGGATATTGAATGCCCTAGGAGCTGAATATTGGGTTTGGGTATTATTGTTGTTGACTCCATAGAGAAATTTGGGGTGATTTTTCCATCCAGGATTTGTAGGTGAATTGGGAAGTGGGGGTTTGTTTTTGCTTTGTTTATTGTAAATTACCAACAAACTGTACGGGATTCTGCCATTGAAGGGGGACATTGGCTCTGGTAGGGTGATTTCCAACCCACCAAAAATCTCGCATTGGTCCGCAGTGAAGAAAAATGCTTTGCACAGGATTGAACTCCTAGAAATTTTCACTTCTTTTAGTTTGAGCGCGGCTAGCAGTAGCTGTCGTAATTGAAAGTGAGATGATCCAACTCTCCAAATTTTCCTGCTGCCTTTTGTGGCATTTGTCCTCTCGAAGGCCAGTTGATAAATATTTGCAGCCTATGGTTTCCCAATAGTTTGTAGGGCTTCCGCACAAATTCTTTCCCATTAAACTACCCAAAACCCCCCTGCAGTTTTGCAGATGTCAAAAGCACTAGAGTTCGCAAAGTGCTGCACGTTGGTCAAAGCCCATTATTATAAAAATATATCTCAAACTATGCAAAAACCATTGAGGCAAAACCAATGGTGTGTGGACAATCTCCTAGATTTAGATTCCTTGGAACCTTTCCCAAGCCTCATACAAGGACCCTTTGGAATCATTATATGAACAAACGATGTGATGTCCATATCCTCATATCTTGCACGTTTTTCTCCGCGGGGTGGAGAAGAACTTTGCCAAAAAAAATTTATGGGCTAAGTCGTCACCCACTTAGTAATCAAACCTCGGAGGGAAGCGAATGCAACCAAACTCTTTGCCTTATCACGGGGGAGTGTGAAGGGAAAAAAAGTCCGGCGTCAAGTCTTAATTGCATCATCAGTCACTTGAGTGTTACTTGAATGTGTCGACAAAATTTCCAGAGGGAAAACTCACCAAATGAAGCATTGTTGGCGTCCTGTCATTGGGCAACCTCCACCCAAACTGCAAACAGTTTTAGAACCCAATTTTTTGGCATGGTTCCCAGGCTTAATTTTCGAAGTGAATTTGGCCGATCAATGGCTAGCCTAGGAGGATGCTTTGAGGGTGCGAAATCCTGGTTGACAAAGGAGGCATGGCGTTACTGCCCTCAAGGTTTTAGGCATCCTCCTCAGCCCATTGGTATCTTGATTGGGTTATACCCCGAAACTCGTTCTCGTACGTAGTCGTCCGAATATTTCTCTCGATCTCTAGGGATCGTAAGGGAAATTTAACTCAAGAAGAATCACGTGTGAGCATGGCATATAAAATCAAGGAATACCTCTACAATAACAAAATGAAACATTATATACAATAGTCTAAAAAAGAGACCAAGTTGAAATGGAATTGATATTGGTATAATTATTAGAGAAAAACAATTCCCCGGCAACAGGCAGCCAAAACACTTGTTGGTCGATTATTTAGCTATCGAATAAACACACCCTACTGCAAGTTAACGTTACACGGTTCCAACAACGTAATATATGATAAGATTATGAGTCGAAAACCCCCAGGGCATTATGACAAATAATAAACCAATCGTACCAATCGTCTATCAAGATTGATCTAATTTAAACAATTTGAAGATTTGATATAAATTTGTTGATTGGTGAGTTTTCACACGTCAAATACTGAGTAAAAGTGCGGGTTAAAAATATCAAGATAGAAGGGGTCCTTAAGAGTACAATTTCCCCCCAAACCACATCATTTGAATCTTCCTAAACTTCTCTCTTTTCTTAATTAGTTATAGCATACGAATTCGACAACCGAGAAGTCAAAACATACATCAAGAGCCTCTGTCCGATGAGTTCAAATCACGGAATCTTCCTAAGCGGGGGTTTGTAATAGGTATAGTGGTCTATGCCTCATACACTATCAAGACGACCTAAATTTATTCCAGGAATGGCATTACTAGACACGTGTCACCAAGATCTAAATAATCCTCCCTTCAATTACCAACTTTCACGTCAGGACAGAAGTCATTAAGATTAGATTTCTCAATAGTGTTTTGCATGCGTGGATAATTAAGGGGTATATATCTATCCCATACTACTATCAAGGATACCTATTAATTGCTATGATAATTAATAAGACCACACCAGTCACTTAATTCCAATTAATAACCCACAAACAATCTATAACTTTCGGCATGTTATCATGAACTAAGGTCTTAAACCTATAATCTTAGTCTCGTCAAGATTCATATAGGTTCCCACGGTAAAAAAATTTACGGTGTCCAAGCAATTAATCTAGAAGCAAAGGTCCTTATGAACAATCAAATTCCACACATGACATTAACTTAAAATTAAATAGAGAGAGAATTCAATTCCAAATTAAGTGGATTGGGTTCCATTGCAATCTTAGAATCAGAAGGTTGAAGTTGTCTATGATTAGGCTACAATAAACATTCATTTTTCAATTGATACAATTGTCAAATTCGGAATTAACAAAGGAGATGGGAAAATCTAGAAATGACTAACCACTTTTGAAGCTATTCAGCTGGTGTTCCTTTGGTTTGCTGATGGTTCTTCTAGCTCCTCACACCTTGGCATTGGCAATTCTTCTCTGGACTGAGTTCCATTGGCCTTTTGGTCTTTCTTGGTTCAGCTTGCATTTTCCCAGCCTTGAACGCTCTGTTGGTTGATTGTATTTTGTAGCCTCCCCTCTCTCCTAGATATCTCCTTATGTAAGCTATGGAAAGAGATTATATCTAGTCTTCCCTCTTGAAAACAACCTAGCCAAAATCGGACCAAAATGGAGCTACTCAGAATCGGCAGGTTGTTGTGTGCGTGTTGTGTGTGTGTTGCATATGAGCTTGTGTCATCAGATCGCACTCTACAGCACGGCGGCGTGCGCTCGCAACCGCCCAGGCGTGCGCCCCGCGCCCAAGTCGCCCTGCATGCCGCCCATGGCGCTGCCGGAGGATTGCCGAGTGCTGCCAGAACCGATGCACGCCTGCGCACGTCGCCGCGCCCCAGGCGTTGCGCACCGGCACCGCCTGGGCGCCTGCATGCCGCGTCCGCGTTGCGCTTGCCGAGGCTGCCGAGGGCCACAAGACGCGCTTCGCCCGCGCTTGCGCCCCAGGCCGTGCGCACCGCCACGCTGGCGCCTTTGCATCTGCTTGCCCAGCCCCCACCCTTGCACACCTGCCGTAGCCAATTGCATGCCCGAGGCTCTGCCCGAGCCTATGGCGCGCCAGCGCCCCTTGTAAACCCCGCGCCCCAGGCGTGGCGCCCCGCCACGCCGGCGCCTGCCGTGTTGCCGAGTGTCAGCGCCCAAGCGCCAACGCGTCCGTGCGCCACGGCCGCCCGAGCGCCGTGGCACGTGACATTCCAACGCCCGTGCACGCCCAATTTTCCATATGTCATCAAAAATTAAGCCCAAGCGTCGCCAAACATACAAATTTCTTCAGTCGTCACATAACTCTACCGGGCACGGAAATAATCCAAGCACCGGGCTTGCCCAAGTGTGCTTGGCCCAATGCCGCACGCCGTGCAGCGCCATCCGACGACGCTCACCCCCAACTACCAAATAATTGTCCAAATTAAGCACACAGGGGCGGTCGCCAATCACCACAAATTCCATCACTACTAAACCATTCGGGGCACAGACGTCCCAGGGCACGGACAATGGAGTAAGAGATGTGTGTCGCGCGCCCAAAAGAGACAACAGATTCCGAGCGGTCTTTATTTCCAAATTCCTACAAACATAATAAAAAATGCATCAGAGCAACAATAAAGCCATTGTAAAAATAACTACAGAACACATACATTTATGTAAAAATAAAGTTTTTAAAAATACATACATAAACCATATATAAACTACCATAAAGATTTGCAAATTATCAAGGTTGAAAAAGTACCCAAATTTGTGTGTAGTATAAAAAACACAACTCACCTATGTACATCTACCACCCAGATAGGGAGATTAAAAACAAATTCGTTATAGATCTAGCAGTATACTTGGAAACTGGCACCGATTTCGAAAGCCCCATTACAGAATTGGGCACTAATCCAGCGTGGAGATGATAGGAGCTTGATGGTGCAGTGAGTTGCCAGAGGAATTGTTAGATAAGAAGTAATATCCAACCTAGCTGTGATCTCCTTGGGGGATAAGCACCAGTTTTATTGTGATCAAAGAATAAAGAAGGACGGATAGCAATATGAGACTTTTGTATTCGACAATCGGGAGTTGAACTAACAGTTGACGATCAAAAACCAAATACCCACATACGCTAAGGATAGATGATTTGTGTTGATCCAGTTGAAGGGAGGCAAAAATATTTTATTCCAAAATCGGAACTTAAGGGACGGGTTTATCACCAGTTTGAAGGTGAAAGAAAACGAGAGAGGGAATAAAAAAAAAAGAAGATCTGTACCTTAAGACAGCATTCAGGAACCTCGCTTGATGTGGCCCATTTACGAGTTCCTTGATTGATGGTCCATTCGGAGATTAACACAATGCATGCCAACCACGCATTATGGCACATGATGAAACCGATGTATTGCAAAAGCAATACTTCGCATAAGTTCGTAGTTGTTGTTTCGTCATAGATGATATTCTGATTCTTATTCTAAGACTCAGGAAGATCATGTTGAACAATTTAAGGAATGGTGTTGGAAGGCATTGAGAAAAGGGAAGAAGTTATACGCAAAATTCTGCGAAAGTGTGAGAATTTTTTTTCCTGGGTTGGGGGAAGAGTTCCAATTCCTTGGTCATGTGATTTGACAAAGACGGACATCCTCCGTGGATCCAGCCAAGGTCGGAAGCAGTTGAATTTTAATTGGGAGCAACCACAAGATGACAGGCCCAACAGGAAGTAAGAAGTTTCTTGGGATTGGTAGGCTACTATACAGAAGGTTTCATTCAGGGATTTTTCAAAAATAGCAGGAATTTCTGGACTAATTTGGACGAGGATAGTCGGAAGTAAAAATTATATTTGGATGGAGAACCCCCCCACCCCCCCACCCCCCCCCACCCCCCCCCCCCCCCACCCCACCCCCCCGAGTGTAGAAGAAAAGTTTCAGGAGTTGAAGAAAAGGTTTGGAAGTGATAACTAGCACCATGTATTAACTTTACCAGATGATATCGGGGGGGGGGGGAACTTCGTAGTTTACAGTGATGCGTCACATAAAAGGGGAACTTGGTTTATGCCGTGCTTGATACACACATAGTAAAGTTTGTATTGCGTTACGCGCCTCACGGCAGCCTGTGAAAGAATTACGGAAAAAGGGAATTAATGCCTACTCCACCGGACCTGGAATTGGCCCTCGCGCGGGTATAGTATTTGGCTTAAAGATATGGAGGCACCTATCTTTATATGGTGCAAATTGTGAAATATACAACGGACCATTAAAAGTCTAAAGTATAACTTCACAGCAGGAATCAGAAGAAAAGACGCTAAATAATGCGACAGTGGAGATGGTTGGCAGCTGATAAAGGAACTCACGGTACTAAACGGAGATTTTGGTATCACCCGGGGAAAGCTACACGTTTGGTAGCAGATGCGCTAGTAGGAAAGTGTATTAGATAAATTGGCTCAATGATAACAGCTCAAGAGGAAGATATTAATTAAGGAAGTATTGGCAACGATGGGAGCTCGAGAGAAAAGTTTCAAAAGGAATCTGGTGATGAAGTTGTTCGCGATGGAGGCTCGTAAGCCGACTCTATTGGAAACAAATTAAAGGAAGCACAAGATGGCAGCGATGAGGAATGTGAAAAAGGTGAGGAAAAGAATTATTCGATGGGGGCAAGAAGGCTTATAGTTCAGGGTGATGATGGTGACGTGGACTGTTATGAGGTTTGAGGAGAGAATTTTGGGTAAGCGTAATCCGCGGTATCCGAAGTTAAAATAAGAAAATTCATTGCATGAAGCTGTCATAAGATTCGACTTACTCGGCTTTCATACCGGGGACGCACAAAGATGTATCGAGATCTTCATATCAATATTTATTGGATGGGCCCCCTAACATGATGAAGACGGAGATTGGTCGCAGCTGGAGCCTGCGGTCAGGCAGTATGCATTAGCACATGCCAGAGATGTCTCAAGGACAGAGAGCATATCAGTGAAAACCCAGAAGCGGGTTTACTTCAACCTCTGGGAAGAAATACCGGAGTGGATGTCGGGTTAAGCATATCACAAATGGACCTTCGCGGTAGGAGCCTTTCCAACTATCACAAAAGGGTTATGGATTGCAGTATGGTGTGATTGTTGAATCGATTTAAACTAAGATCAACAGCGCAACTTTTTTTTATTATCCGATCAAGATCAAATTCAACTTGGATCAGTTGGGTATTAAAAAAAAACTATACATCAAAAGAAGATTGTCTCCAGACATGGAGTACCAATTACCGGGTATCCATAATGTTGTGTCATGATCGTGACCCGCGTATTCACGAGCAAATTGTCTGGAAAAAGTTTTCAATTTGAGGGCATTTGGGAACGCAACTAAGGTTTGAGCACTGCATAATCATCCTCAGACAGGGATGGGGCAAAGCGCGACGAGGATTAATTTTCAAACCCCTTAGTGAAGACAATTGACTGAGCGCCATGTGTTATAGAGTTTCAAAAGGAAGTTGCGGCAATGGACCATCATACCCATTGGTGGAGTTTTACGTACAAACAACAGTTACCAACGCAAGCATCGGTTTATGGCCACCCTATGAGGACTCTGTATGGAACGAAAGATGCAGAAACCTCCACTGTGCTGGGATGAAAGTAGGGGAACGGTGGTACGGTCTTGCTAGGGAATAGGCCAAGAATTAAGTAAATCAAACCAAACTGCAGATATCGTCCAAAAATAATTACGAAGCAAGATTAATGTCAGCTCAAGATCGACAGAAGAGAAGACATATGTCTGATCAACACAGGCAAATCAGCGAGACCCTTGACGTTAGAAGTGTTCCTTATGTCTTTCTGAAATTATCTCCGCCTGGAAAGGGAAAAATGAGATTTGGAAAAGACAAAACGGAAAACTAAGCCCACGAGGTTTTATAGGTACCCCTATTGAAGTATTGGGTTCGAGTAGGGTGAAATAAACTTTATGAAATAGCTTTACCTCCTGGAGTTGGAGCATGGTACACAACGTGTTCCATGTGTCAGTTTTGACGGGACCATACAAAGTCAGGCATTACAAGGCATGTGAATAGCATAATGAAACCCATTTCAGTTGGAGAACAGCATTTAACCTACGAGGAAATTCCTGTTCAAATATTATTGATAGGATAAGAGCAAAGATTTTTACGAAAATAAAAGTAACATACCTTCTGTTAAGGTGATATGGAGAGGAACCCACAATTGCTGACGAAAGCTACGTGGGAACTCGAGGAGAAGATGAGGAGAAGGATTTGATTGGAAAATGGTTACCCTGAAATCTTTTATATAGCTTTGTGGTGGTGATTCCAGGGACGGAAATCTCTAAATAAGGGAGGGTGAATGTAATACCCGGGGAGATCATTATGTAATTTAATGAAATTAATAAAATTGAATTTATTGTGAAATCTATTAGTGCGAGTGATTTTAATCAAATATATATTGTATTTAGAGTTATATTACTGAGGATGTATATTAGATTAGTTGTGATTTGGTTTAATTTCAGTTATTTGAAATTAACTATGTAGTTAACATATTTTATTAAACCACAAGAATGAAGCTAACTAACCTCAAAATTTGCATTTCGGCGGAGTGGAATCTGGTGAAGCGAAACAACGGATAGTGAATTCGGAACGTCGAAAATTAGTAAGAATGGGACTGGGTAAAACACATCAAATGTTGTTTGTCGGAGTTGACTTTTTGGTTCTAAAGTCTAACCGGTTTGACCTTATTTCTGGAAAAAAAAGAGTCAAACTTAGAATTTCGGGAGCTAACATTGGACAAAACTAAATATATATCTCACGACGTTTCGGAATGGTCGATTTTATAGTAAGGAACTCGACTATAGTATCTGAAAATGTTGGATTTCGGAGATGCAAATTGGTTCAAAACGGCTTTATTAATTGAATTCAACTAGATTAGAATAAATATTTTACTTATTTATCAAAATTTCATCAGCTGAATTTGGAGAAGAATGTGACTATACGAAAGTGGGACAAGTAGAGGAGAGGAGAGCACGGTGTGATCATTGCAGAAATTGAAGAAGAAGAGGAGTTATATTTTTCCAAAACCTTACATTTCCATCAACCCCTCCCTCACTAATTCATTTTGGTTCATGGAGATTAATGGGTTGCCAACTGATGATTGAAGATGTAAAGCGACTTGGTAGAAATTCAGTCACCAAAGATATATATATTCCTCTACTAAATAGCATTATCTCCTTTCGCTAAATATTTTCTACCTGAGAGGAAAGGAAATTGTGAAATGGGTGTGTAAGAACAGAGAGCTTGATTGAAGGATTTCTGGAACGTTTAGAGGGGTTAATCAAGCTAGAAGAGAAGCATCCATCAGTGTTAATCCAAGAAGTGGAATTCATATAAGAGGTAATATTAACAATTGTTAGTTTTCGATATACGAAATGATTTTTGAGAAAAATGTTTATTCTTTTGAGTTAGATGTTCTGATTGGGTTATGTGTTGTGCTATGTTATTGATAATTGACGAATTTGATAGAGTATTAAAGAATGAAAAATTCTTGAGTTTTAATCATGCTATTGTAAGCTCTGAATTCGGTCTCAAGAAATGCAGAGAACCATGTTCATATTTGGGTTAAATTAGCTTAAATTGGGATTTACATTGTAAGCAAATTTGATTTCTAGGAGGCTTTTTTTAAATTTTGCTTAATAAAGTTAATTTGGCTGCTATTAGAGATAGTTAATTTATGTATAGTCAATATGGTTTTTCTAGTTGAGTATATAATGATGGGTTGTGTCGTTAAAATCGTTCAATTTTTGTAAGTTTTTGAAAGGTTTGGGTTCTCAAACAGCAGAAGCCTGCACATCACCGTGATGATCTGAAGTATACCAGCTGCGGCCGCGTGTTTGGTACCCAAGCTAAACCAGGGCTGCAGGTCGCGCTAGCACCAGAAACCCAAACACTGATCGTTTTCTTTCTAAATTTGCTTCGCCGTTGTAGTACTTCAACTCTTAACCTTGAATTATGGAGCTATGAAGAGGAAGCCTTTAAAACATATATTAAGATGTTTATCCATGAAGATATGTTATCACAAAGTGATAGGTTAAACTTATGATTTCGCCTAGATATTGATTGTTTTAGGCAAAGATTATTTAGAAATTGAAGAAACCATCATAAAATATGTTTTACTTAACATTTGAGCGTTAGTGTATAATTTGTTAGTGGGGGTTTGAATATTAAAGACCCTAACATGCTAGAAAGAGAGTAATGTGCATTGAAGAGCTTCAGTTCTGGGGCCTCGAATGGGGAAGAGTAGCGTATGCGCGCGCCCAAGCGCCACCTCCCAGGCATAAATTAAAAGCTAAGACGGCGGGCCCGCGCTAAGCCACCCCCCCCCCCTCCCCATGCTTTGCCAGATACGTGGTCAAGATGTTCTAGAGAGTTTGTAATCTAAAGCTTGATACATGTGTGTTAAATTCTTATTACGCTTTCTAATATATGACCATTGGAATATTTGTATTATCTAAGTCGTTGTGAATCAGCTATAGTTTCAACCAAGGTTTTAAAAAGGATTTTTACACACATGTTTTACTAAAGATGAAACTTTTTGTGAGGGAGTAAAACAAAAACAACAATTTATATATGATTGAAATGTGTTTAAAGGTTATCTTAGTTAAATGGTATGTTGGTAATACACATCTATAATCATGAAACAGTTGTCATTTGATATGTATTGAGTGAGTAGAGAAATATGAGGAATCCGTTTATTGTGAATGAGTGACTAATGAATATCTGTATATGAAATCTATATAGTAGATATTTGCAAGTAAAGATTAACAATAATCGTAAAACTACTCGCGAAAGGCAAGTATTCTATCTCAATTCATTGTTGTCTCTATGAAAGGCAAGTTTTCTATAATTTGGGGAAATTTGTTTACAAAGTTCGTCGTTGTGCAAGTTTATATCTCATTCGAGTTTCATATCCTTGTTCAAGTTTTAATACATTGATGACTCAAGTTCCAAATTGCATATAAGTTTTGATCTGATTATGAACATATTACTTTAGATAGCACTTCCTGGCTTTTTGTTCCGGCTAGTATACTAACGATGCGAAACGATAATCATTTTTGAATGGATTCAAGTTCAATTGTAGCTACTTAAAGTTTACCAAATCCCAACATTGTTTTGGTTGCAGGTCCCCGCTCCATGAACACTAAGAATGAACAAACCCGAATTACACGGGTAAAACTGATGTCCGGGCATTATAGTCCCAATTTCGCTTACGCGTTTAAATTTCATACTTGTGCACAATGTTAGGGTACGAAAGGCCTTGCATCACCTGGTAGTGAGTACTTGCGGAGGAATGTTTTTACAGTCTATTATTGATTGTCAAAACTTCTCTGATGGTTTTCGAACGAATTAAATAACAATGTTCAGTGGTTCTTATACCCCTTAGTAATGCCATTGGGAAATTCTTGAACTCTTAATCTTTGGACATCCCGACACATACTCTTTTGATTATTTCTTTTGATTAAGTGAGAGAGATATCAAAACACAGATGATTTTAATTCTTGATATTCTAATTATCAGATAAAAAAATATTATTTTACATACTTGCGGGCGGGATGGGAAAACATGTGCTCATTCTTGTTTAACATTTGCAGTTAGAGGGTGAGAGGAAAGCAGAGGCGTTCGGGCACGATACCCTAAGGACAAGGGAAAAGCTAAGATGAAGAATTGACAAAAGTTTTATTTTTTTGTAATAGTTTTAGAATTTTCCGCATTGAATGATATCGTAAGCGATTTAAACGCTATAGTTAAGTTTAAGGATTATTTAAAGGTTGTGTAAAACCTGGGGATGTTTATTCAAAATACTAGATTGTAAATATTACTGATTATTTATGTAAGCTTGTTTAGTTAGATGATGGTTGTTTGGACGTATCCGTGAGCCACCATATCCTGTCGTATTTAGTGATGTTACAAACGGAATTTGGTGGGGCGTCAACACCTATTGTGGCCCCAGAACTAATCCCTTCTTGCACCATAAAGGTGGCAATTTTCCCAGTTAAGCACTAAATTTGTCTCCACACAGCGCTCTTCAAGAACTAAGGATGAGATTGCTAAGGGACACTCCAATCAAAAACTTATACACCGGAATAACAAAAAAAATCAATCCATGAATACCTCACCAAAAATTCTGCTCAAACCATAATCCGAGTAAGATACGCCAATCATGCATCGCTGAAATGTAAGTTTGGTGCAAGATTACAATAACCCGCAAGAGACCTTCTCTGGAATGCAAACGTTCCATAATGGGCATGTAAAACAAGTCGTTTTCTTTTGGTCCTCTGGAGCTATTACTATCTGGTTATAACCTGAGTATCCGTTCAAGAAGGCAGTAAAACTGATGACCGGACAACCTATCCAAACATCTGATCAATAAATGGCAGTGGAAAGTGATCCTTGCGCGTCGTTTTGTTCAACTTGCGGTAATACCATATACACTCGCCAACCTGTAACTGTTCTTGCAGGAATGAGTTCATTATTTTCGTTTTCAACCACTGTCATTCCCCCCCTTTTTAGGCACACACTATACAGGACTTACCTAAGAAACTGTCTGAAATCGGATAGATAATACCGGCATCTAAACCACTTGATGATTTCCTTCTTCACTACGTCCTTCATGATCGGATTCAATCTTCTTTGTTTCTCAATAACCGGTTTTGCTCCTTCTTCAAGCAGAATTTTGTGAATGCAAAACGACGGACTGATTCCTTTGATGTCTTCTATTGTCCACCCAATTGTTGTTTTATACTCACGCAAAACCCTTAACAGTTTTTCTTCTTGAAATTCATTCAAATGAGCAGAAACTATTACTGGTAGCGTGTCAGAGTCTCCCAAGTAAGCATACCTTAGATGTGATGGAAGGGGTTTTAGTTTGGGTGGCAATTTGTTCTACAAAATTGCACTGCATTCCTCGGTTAATGCCACCGTCTCGAATTCTCCCAGTTTTCTCTTCTTTAACAACACCTCCTTAATGAATTTTGCATAACTGGGCATCTGTTCCAGGGCTTCTGCAAATGGTATGTTAATGTGCAGTTTCTTGAAAACATCTAAGAATCTGGAAAATTGCTTATCTAACTTAGCTTTCTGCAATCTTTGAGGGAATGGTACGGGAGGCACTACACTATCTAGCTTGAGTTCCGTTGACTTTGCCTCCAAACCTATATCCTTCACCTTTTTTGATTCGTTCGCCTTACTTTTCACCGGGGCTTCCTCATCTTCATTCTCCACAACTGTTTCTGGTTTAGAATTTCCTTTAACCGTATCAGGCAGCTCTTTTTCACTCCTTAATGTGACAGCCTTGCAATGTTCTTTTCCATCCATTCTTGGGTTAACCTCTGTATCTGTAATATTCCGAACCCTAATAAGATCGGTATATGTAAATTATGTGTTTAATAAATGAAATTTCATGATATGACTTTGTATTATGTGATGGTGTATTTTATTAAAACAATTAGGTCAAATAAAATTTTTTTCGCCAAGCAACTGTGTCGTGCTTAATCGGACAAAATGATTTGTCGTGCTTCTGGCGAATTCACTGAGAAGCGTCTCGGCAAATTATTTTTTGTAAGCTGCTGTGTCGTGGCTTGGAAATGACGAAATGATTTGTCGTGCTTCGACATTAATATAATATTATATTAACTGATAAAATTTTAAAATAAGTTAAATAGGGTTTTAAAATGTTACCAAACGAAAATAGAACCCTAAGTTGAAAACCCTAATTGATAATAATTGTCTGAATTGATTAATTAAAATCCTAATTATTGTACAATAATCTTAATTAATATAATTAAGATTTAAATAATGAATCATAATGTTAATTATGAATCATTAAGATTAAAATTAAACCTTAAACGAAAGATTGAAAACCCTAATTGTGGAATTGAAAACCCTAAATCCTAATTAGAAACCCTAAAACCCTAATTTGGTTCAATAACCCTAAAATTTATGAAATGTAAAACCTTAATTATGATATATAATCATAATTAGGGTATTAATAAACTTAAAATTAACATTATAAACATAATTAACAAAAATCTAATTTTAATTAGTAAGTAAAATAAATCAAAAATAAATCCTAAGCCAATGAAAATGAAAGCTAGGAGTGTGCAAGCTTGTGCTTGACACACTCCAGCACAAGTAGGTAATCAACACCAGCTTATAAGCAGCACAAGTTCAAGTGGGAAGATATTTTTGGTGGCAAGATTTGGAATTAAACCCTAGAAAACCCTAATTCAAGTTGCTATAAATAGAATGAGATGTTGAGCTTTAAACCTACGAAATTTCAAAGCTTATACACTCATATTACCAGCCTAAACAAACCCTAGCAATCACAAGCTCAGAATCAGAAGCCAGAAATCAAATTTTAAAAAAAAAGGTGCACAAAACCCTAATTTATGTTTGATCTTCAAGCCTGCAAAAATTTTGTGTTTTAGATACGTAGGAATCCTTATTAATATGTTATTTAGTGATATGGGCGGTTAAAAACATGTTTACATAACATCTAGATATGAAAATCAAGCCAAAAAACTCAAACTGTTTCTTGGCAGTCAAGAACAGTCTGACAGGCCTTTTTGTCAGAGCTTTTGATCGGCTTAAAATGTTTGTTTGATGTGTTTTAAAGCTTGAATCAGTAGTATGCCATGTTAGCTTTAAGATCCAATTGGTAGAATGGTTTAAAATTATCTCTAGGGTGAAAGTTATTATTGGTCAAAACCCCAGTTGACCGACCATGATAGTGACTGATTTCTAGGTAACCCAGGAAATCATATGAATGTCTAACAGTTTTGATGTCAGACTTTTGGACAACCCAGATCATGCCTTAATGATATAATTTTAGAGGTTTTAATGTTTATAGCTCTTCTTTGCCATGTAATCTACAAGTATAAAGCATCAAAACACATTTAGCTAACCTGGAATCAAAGTTATTCATGGTCAAACCATGTTGACTGACCATGACTGCTTGAGTTTCTGGGTAACCCAAAAACTCAAGAACAGTTTGAACCCGGTGGTTTGACCATCAAATTCAAAGCATGTTATTGTCGACGCCGGGTTTTTCGCTTTCTCGTCTTTGGTCTTTTCCAATTTTAGCCTTTTGGTTTAGATGATTTTTGGAAAAGGTCGGCATTGAGGTCGACGGGGTTTTGAAAGATCGTTTTTATGATGAGCCAATTAACCAGAGTCGCCAGTTGGTATATTTGAAATGGATGTACCAACTCATCCGAGTTTTCGTTCTTTTGTAAATCGCTGGCTCATATGTGACTCCGAATTAATTTGGTCTGCGAATTGAGATTCATAGAGTTCGGGGGCTTGCTTAAGTGAGGGGAAGGTGTTAGGCACCCCTCGACTTCCGTGAAACACGGTTACCGCAATCTTGATGCTTTTCCTATCCTTTAATTCATGAATATGTGTATGTAGGTGCGCGCGTGTGTGTGTGTGTGCCTATGTGAATGATGTGGTGAGTTTGTATGAAAGAGTCATTTGGATTTTTTGGGAAAATCGTGTTTTAATTTGAGTATGCTTCGGAGTGTTTTTTCGGTATACCCGAGAAAGCTTTATTCTTTATGAGAAAGGTTTGATTTTAATTTATCAAAACTATGAGATTTTCATTAAATGTCGTTTTGGCAAAAGAAGAATTTTAAACCTTCGTCAAAATAGGAATCGAGATCTATACATTGCTTTCGTGAAACGAATCGGGCAATTTCTAGGATCTCTTTCACCCTATGCACAAAGATTTAATAAAACGTTACTTATTTGCAAAATCATTTTTGTGTGGTGTTTTGGAAAACGATCTTTCTTTAGCTTCCTCGTTAGATATGAATCGACATTCATTAACATTTCTCAAATTTTAACCTCGTGATTCTAATATCCTACTTTGCTTGATTTTTATGAAAATCTTATCATTTAGCTTTGAAATCAATTTCGCGTCATAAATCGAATCGAGCATAAACACGCGTCGGGGCTATTCATGGGCATGTAAGCCATCAAAATATCCCCGAACGCCAACAATCACAAATTCCACTATTTCGGGGCCTTAAGCACGATTCTCGCCTTAGCGTCGTTTTAAGGCCCAACGATTACATATTTACAATGAAAACTACGTCATTTCTACTTCTTACATCAAGATATGTCCATCATCGGATTGGGACCTCGGGGTCGCTTTCCTAGGCTCACAACCAAGATTGCTACACACTCACAAATTGAGTACTACAATTATAACAACCGATAATTGCCTACCAACACATCCTACAAATAACGATTTAAAGGAATTACGCCTAATATACATCCATAAACAAACTAGAAATTTCACCAATTAGATATCATCGGATTATTAGGAAGAATTTTGTTCCAATGGAACCCTCACCAATAATCCCTAATCCATGATTGCTCAATAATATTCTTGAAAATTTCAATTAAATTTAGCCAAATAACATGATAGAAGTTGCAAAAATAATGAGATTTTCACCTTGCAAATGATACCAAAATTGTGTAGAAACTTGTGTATTGAGGGAAATATGAGATGTATATGATATAATCTAACAACAAAGGAAATTTCTCTTTTTTTTTCTCTCAATTGTTGCAAGAATTTTTTGCTATTTCTCTCTATTTCCGAGCTAAAACTGCTGCTGATTTCTTCTTCTTCCGCAAACTGCCCAACCTCCTGTATGCTGCCTGCTGCCGAGCTTAAATAGGCTGGCCAAAGCCAGCCGCAGATCTATCTGCGGCTGGCCGCAGATGGATCTGCGGCTGGCCAGCTGGCACGCCTCCCATCGCACTCAGCTGCTGAGTGCTGATTTCCCGGTTTTCGTGCTGGCGCACCCACTTGGCCGCAGATCTATCCGCGGCTGGCGGGCTTGACTTTCTCGATTTTCGTGCCACGCCTCAATTTTCGTACCGCAACGTCGGTTTTCGCTGACAGACTCGTATTCCGCAGTCCGGGAACTTCCGGGAGACGTGCCACCTCATTCGGAAATGCCTGCCTCGGACGGCTTTATTGTCACGTAAACTTGGGTTGCCCAAAACATTGCGGCGGTGCCGGGCGCTCGCCCTCGTGCCCGCTCCTTTGCTCCCGCAAGCTGGTTCAATTGACGATTTCGCCCTCCTGTCATGGTTAGTAGAAGGAAACGCAAAATTTGGGTGTCTACAGCTGCCCCTCTTTATCATGTTTATGAAATGATAAATGAAATGAACAGGATAAAGAATAGACACTCGATGCATGAATGACAGTGTGTAAGAATGACAGTACATACATGATGCCTCACACATATAGCTTATGATGCAACATAAGATGCAATGCATGCAAGACATTCGTAAGAGTGTCAATGTATTAACCCCTTGACCGTGTTTGTTAGTCCTTGGGTTCACTCTTTCAATCTATCGTCTCGTTCGGGGCCGGGTATCGTCGCCGGTCACCCATCGCGTAACCCCCGGTTATCGTCGTCGGTTGGTTATCTGTCGGAACCGGTTATCGTCGCCGGACATCCATCTCATGATCGCCGGTTATCGTCGCCGGTCGATCGTCATGTCGGGGCCGGGTATCGTCGCCGGTCACCCATCTCGTAACCTCCGGTTATCGTCGCCGGTTGGTTATCTATCGGAGCCGGTTATCGTCGCCGGACATCCATCTCGTGATCGCCGGTTATCGTCGCCGGTCGATCGTCATGTCGGGGCCGGGTATCGTCGCCGGTCACCCATCTCGTAACCCCCGGTTATCGTCGCCGGTCGGTTATCTTGTCGGAGCCGGTTATCGTCGCCGGTCATCCATCTCGTGATCGCCGGTTATCGTCGCCGGTCGATCGTCATGTCGGGGCCGGGTATCGTCGCCGGTCACCCATCTCGTAACCCCCGGTTATCGTCGCCGGTCGGTTATCTTGTCGGAGCCGGTTATCGTCGCCGGTCATCCATCTCGTGATCGCCGGTTATCGTCGCCGGTCGATCGTCTCGTCGGGGCCGGGTATCGTCGCCGGTCACCCATCTCGTAACCCCCGGTTATCGTCGCCGGTTGATTATCATGTCGGGGCCGGTTATCGTCGCCGGTCATCCATCTCGTGATCGCCGGTTATCGTCGCCGGTCGATCGTCTCGTCGGGGCCGGGTATCGTCGCCGGTCACCCATCTCGTAACCCCCGGTTATCGTCGCCGGTTGGTTATCTGTCGGAGCCGGTTATCGTCGCCGGACATCCATCTCGTGATCGCCGGTTATCGTCGCCGGTCGATCGTCATGTCGGGGCCGGGTATCGTCGCCGGTCACCCATCTCGTAACCCCCGGTTATCGTCGCCGGTTGGTTATCTTGTCGGAGCCGGTTATCGTCGCCGGACATCCATCTCGTGATCGCCGGTTATCGTCGCCGGTCGATCGTCATGTCGGGGCCGGGTATCGTCGCCGGTCACCCATCTCGTAAACTTTTCACTTCAACACGTCAAATGGCTGCAAGGGAGCAAGGTGGGACCCACCAGGGCCAGCCGCAGATGGATCTGCGGCCAGCCGCAGATGGATCTGCGGCCAGCCGCAGATACATCTGCGGCCATGATCGGGCCTTAAATCCAACGCGGGGGGCTCCTCCAGATCTGTCACTTTCAACTTGTAATCCAAAGAGATTCTCTCGATTTTTCTTGTTCGCGAGGGCTTTTTTTTGTCGATTTTTTCAACTTTCCTGCAAAAACTGTTCCGGTAGGATCGATCTACACGCTACAGGTAACACTTTGACCGGTCACTTTTCAATTTCGTCAATGTTTTGCTATACATTTGACTATTTGCATGTTTAGAGATAAAATGTATGCTTTACAATGCTATGTGATGTACCATCATATATACATGCTATGTATCAACTATGTGAGTCCTATTTTATGTTCATGAGGCGGTCCCACATATTGTTATTCCTTTTCTGCAATAAAATCATGCATTTACATGCTGTAATTACATATATGAATGCAATTTAAATCTGTTTGAGGCTTTGATTGATGGGAAAACACGTTTGGCTTAGGCCTGGGATGTTCAATTTACAAACGGAACTCTGCCGATTTTTTTTTTTGTCTTTTTTTTTTTTTTATTTTTATGTTTGTTTTATGTTTTTTTGTTTTTATTTTAACCATGCATCATGTTGCATTAATCATATGATGAGGCTAGAAATTTAGAATGTTCATTACATAATTTTAAAAGGGAACTTACCTTCTTTTTCGCTCGTTCTATTCCAGCTATGGATCGTGATGCGCCCAGTAGCTCCTCCGCCTCTCGGACTTCGGGTGTTCGCCGTCGTAGGGCTGCACCTGCCCCTATTCCCCCTCGTACCCGTCAGGCTCGTCGCTTGGCGGAGTCTGTCATCCGTCCTGATCACCCGGACGTTGAGGAGGTTGCTCCTCCGGAGGTCGCGGCAGAGGGGCCATCCTCTAGCACATCCGGCTCCATCTACCCACTCATTCGCACTCCTATCTGGCGCATCTGTGCAGATACCCGATCTTTTGGGTCGGGATCTCAGTCGTCACCCCTCGGCATCTCTCGTGGCTAACGAGGTATATTTCAGCTCTATTCTGATTTTATTCTCAATTTCTCCATTCTCCTTTTATCCGGACTGACCCATTGGTGATTGCCCCAGGTACCCGAGTTTACCCAGCCGAGGGGCAACTGGTTCAACATCTACTCCCTTTACGCGGCCCTGCACAGTGATTATCGGGCGATGGTGGACTCTTGGGGCTTTCGACATTTCTTCACTATCATCCCCCGCCAGTGCCCCTGGGGTTACATGAGGGCTTTATCCGAGCGATGGTTCCACCAGACGCAGTCTCTTCATCTCCTCGACTGCGATGGTTCGTGTTGACCCCATGGGACTGGAGGTACATTACCGGCATTGAGTTTACCGGGTCCCGCGTCCCCTTGGATCTTGATATCACTCCTGTGGAGGTTCGAGCTTTGCTGGGCTTCGCTGCTGAGGACCGGGTCTTTAAGGCCCGCAGTATCCGATCTGGTGCCTTGGCAGTCGATGCAGTCGGGGGTCTCTATGCGCTGCCTATTCCAGCAGATCAGGGCACCAGGGACATTCTGCTACGACGCCTGTTCCTGACCATCATGAGGGGTTGTTTTCTGGGGAACAACTCCTCCACCATTCATTTCAGCGTCGTAGGAGCGGTCAGAGATGTGGACCGCATCGGTGATTATGACTGGGGGTCATTCACCTTTGCCTATTTCCTCCACGGCATGCGTCTACGCTCAGAGGGACAGACTGATGCCTGGCTCGGCTTCTACCATTTTCTGTTGGTGAGTCCCCTCCTCCTCTCTCTTACTGTATTTCTTTTCCTTTCATCTCTTTTCTGTATTTGATAGTGACTCATGCCTTGCCTTGTTTCTATTCACAGTTCTGGGCTTACGAGCGGCTGCCATGTCTGAGGCCTATCACTACTCTGGGCCCGGACACTTATCCTCGGGGTCGGCGATGGCATCACAGTACTCTGGAGGAGGTCCCCGTGTCGGGCAGCTTTGCACATTGTCGTATTCAGCTGGAGTTGATCACGGCTGCCGACGTCGTCTGGATTCCCTACCTCTCCGAGCATCTGACTGTGGGGTTTGCTGACGGGCATCCTTCCGGCCCGGAGTTCGAGCTTTCCACCCGTCGCCTCACTTTGCAGAGTGTTGGAGGCTGGGTGATGTATCTGGGAGAGCGCGCATTCAGATGCGTCACTGGAGAGATCCGCATCCCGCACTCCCTTTCCTTCACTACTTTCTGGCCGCTGGATTCTCAGCCCTCGGAGATCATGCTTGCCGGGGAGGACGGTCGGATGCTTTCCACGGGTCCCACTACGAGTGATGCATTCCGTACATGGTGGGTGCCCCGTACCATCGGTCCTCAGACTCGGGCCACTTTCTTTCTTGGAGATATGGTTCCAGGCTCGGTGACGATGACCGATTGGGCTGCCTGTGTTCGGACCCCTACCCACGCTGAGCAGATCGCCGCATTGACACGTCAGGTAGATCAGTTATCGCTGTTTATTCGGGGGTTGGGCCGGGCCCCGGAGGAGGCTTACACCTACGATCCTGACGGTGCAGGTTATGATGCAGGCCCGAGTTCATCTGATGCCACAGCGCATCCCTACATCCCTGATATGAACTTTGGTCCTCCGAGCTCGACGACTCCAGGGGATCAGTTCGAGGATCCTGCTTTCATAGATGATACTGATTTTATTTAGACCAGGATAGGATAGGGTCTTTTGTATCAGCACCTGCTTAGATTTCTTTTTCATTTATGCACTATGTACTGAACTCATTTATTTATTTATGCACAGTTTTCTTTTCATTTTTATGGGATTCACCTGCTTTATTATTAACTGTATGATGCATGCTTTTATTTATGGGTAGAGAATGACCCCTGTACAGTCTTTTTTGATACTATTTTTTCACAGATGTCGTCCTCAGATGCCGTGGTTCGTTTGGATTCCACTCCTTCCACAGGGTTGGTTGGCAGCCTCTTCCGCTGGTTGGACAGTCTACTGCCAGCAGATAGGGTTATCGTAGATGGTCTTTTGGGACATTCTTGGTCCTTATTAACCTTCCGGGTGCCAGCGGGCTTTGTGGATGGTCTTCTGAGCTATTGGGCCCCTGCCCGTCAGGTGTTTAGGTTTGGGACAGTAGAGCTGACCCCCACCCTTGAGGAGTATGCTCGCTTCACCGGCTTGCCGTTGGATGGTCCCTGTGCTAGGGTTACCGTTGGTTCCATGCGCCGTCAATTCTTGACTTTCACCGGTTTGCGGAGGGCTGTCTTATTACCGGTAATCACATCAGACCATATGGTTCCTCTTCAATTCTTGATTGACCGATTTGGCTCACCTGACAGTTTCCGTCTTTTCCTCGGTGATTTTTCCGTGTCCGAGGAGCGCTGGGATGCCTTGAGAGTGGGCGTTCTGATGGCCTGTGTCATCTCAGTTTTTGTACTTGCCTGCAGGATCCGATCATTTGGACATGCGGATTGTTGCGGCCGTTAGGGCCCTTCAGGAGGATCACACCATTCTCCCCATGATATTGGCGGATACCTATATGTCGGCCACATATTGCCAGTCCTTCCGAGGGAGACTCTTCAGAGGGAGCTCGACTTTGCTGTATGTGTGGTTCATGAGTCATCTTAGTCCCATCGGCCACTTCCGTCGCCAAGGGTTTTGCTTCAGCCATGACATAACCACGCAGTTTTCGCTTCGTCCCGCGAGTTGTACTGATGTGGCCTCCTGGACATCATTTTTGTCTATCATCGAGGACCCCTTTCATCTATTGGTTTACTCGGGCTATTGCTCCTTCATGAGCTTCTTGACTCATGTGCCTGGCATGGATTTCATTCCCATTGCTGGGTTAAGGGGCGTGACGACCTATCATCCCCTGGCGGTTATGGGGCAGTTTGATCAGACACAGGATTTACACCCCTTTGCGGGTGCAGCCGCATACCGATTCCTTATATCATCCTGTACAGAGAGGGATCTATTGCAGGTATACGAGCTTTGGGATCGCAGGATCTTTGCCGAATATAGTGCGAGCTGTCACATCCAGACATTTGCCTACGCACAGTGGTTGCGTGGAGACCTGGATTCGGCTAGTTTGAGTCGGACTGGGGCCTTTGATGACTCTGGAGTGATTTTCACAGAAGATACCACAGACCATTCCATTTCAGCCGATTCTGCCCCGAGTCGGGTCGCTGAGGATTCCCGACTCCGCCTGGCCCTGATTACTACTGAAGCCGAGAGGGATGCCGCCCTTGCCGAGAGAGATGAGGCCATTCGGGCTAGAGATGCTGCCATTGCTGATAGAGAGGCCATTGTATTTCAGACCAGGGCAGTGGTAGATGCTCATTTTGGGACTGTCAGCCGAGCTACTGCTTTACTGGATCGTATTGATATGATGGGGGGCAGCAGATTGCAGGAGATGCTGATGCTTCAGATCTATCCACCACCCTGTCCATCCTGCTTCGGCTAGTTTCAGATTTGTAGATTATTTTATTTCCTGCATAGACTATGTTGGTTTCATCAGTTATTGAAAGAGAAATCTTGTAATAAAACGACTTATATATATAGACATGCATTTAAATTTAGTCATTTTCCCCTTTTGTCGTATCATTGCCATCCATTGGATCATCATTTTATCCAACTGACCATGATTTTGACATTTCGCCTTCTTTCTTTCCTCAAGACTTGATGGAGATTTGACAGATATTGCCGCACACCTTTTGATTTCGTCGGATTGAATCTCAGATTTTGGATAACTGTTTGGGTTGGATCAGGGTATGTATTCTGGGATGAAACTGGTTAGGCAGTTGGTTTCGGGAAGGTTTTGAGGGTGTAGGAAGGTTTTATCTGGCTATCGAAAATTGGTTTTGGTTTGGGAAAGGATTATTTTTAAAGGATCGGACCGCGCCATGATGGCTGCCTACGTACCCCCACAAGTTGGAAGATCAGGTCCTACGTAGTTCGCTCTCAAAGGAAAAACAGAACTGATGATTTAAGCGTAGAACCGCTTCACCGAGTCAGCATTGAGGGGTTGTGGAAATACCTCACCATCCATTTCTTGCAATATGAGGGCCCCTCCGGATAGTACTTTCTTGATCACAAATGGCCCTTCCCAGTTCGGGGCAAACTTCCCCTTGGCCTCGTCTTGACAAGGCATGACTCTTTTCAACACCAAATCGTTTTCCTTGAACTTCCGAAGTCTTATCTTTTTATCGTACGATCGAGAGATCCTCTGTTGATATAGCTGACCATGCCAAATGGCAGCCACTCTCCTTTCATCAATCAGGGCCAATTGGTCATATCGACTTTGCATCCAATCCTCTTCGCTTATCTGAGCGTCGATCACTATTCTGAGGGACGCCATCTCAACCTCGACTGGTAGAACAGCCTCCATTCCATACACCAAAGCGTAAGGGGTTGCCCCTGTAGAAGTACGCGTTGATGTTCGGTATGCCAGCAAGGTGAGGGGTAACAGATCTGGCCATCCCCGATGATTAGCAGACATTTTTGCCATGATCTTCTTGATGTTCTTATTGGCCGCCTCCACTGCCCCATTCATTTTGGGACGGTAAATGACGGAATTGAGATGCTTAATCTTGAACTGGTCACACAGTCCTTTCATGAGGGCGTTGTTTAAATTCTTGGCATTGTCGGAGACTACAACCTCAGGTTGCCCATATCGGCAAATGACATTATTCCTGATGAAGCTGACGATGACCTCCTGAGTTACTTTAGGGAAAGAAGCTGCCTCTACCCATTTGGTGAAATAATCGATCATGACGAAAATGAACCGGTGCCCGTTGCTCGCTTTGGGCTCTATTGGTCCGATTACATCCATTCCCCACATTGAAAATGGCCATGGGGAGGTCATACAGTGCAGTTCATTGGGAGGTGTATGGATCACATTACCGTGCGCCTGGCATTGATAACACCGTTTGACATGATCATCGCAATCGGCCTTCAGCGTTAACCAATAATGCCCTGTCCTCAAGATCTTTTTGGCCAACATCGGTCCACTCATATGTGGCCCACACACCCCGCCATGGATTTCATTCATAATCCTTTGGGATTGCGTTTCGTCTACGCATTGCAACAGTCCCAACCCGGCATCCCTTTTGTAAAGTGAATCGCCACTCAGGTAAAACTTCATCGCCATCTTTTGAATTCTCATCCTTTCAGTCCGATTTGCCTGATCGGGAAGGGATCTGTCTCTCAGATATTCCCTTATGTCGTGATACCAGGGCTGCCTCGTCAACACCACCTCGTTTGATAACACTGCCACATTTTCCTCATATGCCGGGGCATTCTGTACGGTGATCTCAATCTGTGGACTGTCCCTACTCTTGATCACGTGGATTAAGGAAGCCAAAGTCGCCAATGCATCGGCAAAATCATTTCGTCCCCGAGGAATATGGCGGAAGGCGATATCCTCGAACTCTTGCATAAGCTGGGTGACACAACGATGATATGGAAGTAACCGAAGCTCCTTAGTGTTGTATATCCCGATTGCTTGTCTGATTACCAATTCTGAATCCCCAAACACTGCTAGTCTCCTCACTCCCATGTCGCGGGCCAATCGGAGTCCCAAGATACACCCCTCGTATTCAGCGGTGTTGTTCGAATTGCTGAAACGAAGCTTGGTGGCCACGGGATATTGTTCTCCGGTGATAGAGACTAGGACCGCTCCGGCTCCTGCCCCCTCGGCATTCATGGCACCATCAAAATACAGCTTCCAGAATTGTCCCTCGTCATCACATTTTTCGCGCGATACCCAAAATATATCCTCGCCCGGGAGAGGAGTTTCTAACGGCTCCATCCCTCCTGCCGGGGCTTCTGCCAACTGATCTGCAATTCCCTGCCCTTTCATGGCCTTCTGGGTCACGTACACCATGTCAAACTGTTGTAAAATTAACTGCCATCTTGATAGTCGACAATTCAGCATGGGCCTTTCGAAAATATATTTCAGGGGATCCATTCTTGATATCAGGTACGTTGTATGCCCATGGAGGTAGTGCTGTAATCTCCCTGCCGCCCAGGCCAGAGCACAACAAGTCTTCTCGATGGGAGTGTAATTCTGCTCACATTGGCTAAATCTTTTGCTGAGGTAATAGATGGCCTGCTCTTTACCCGCCTCATTTTTCTGTCCCAACATACATCCCATCGCGATGGCATTTACCGATATATACATAAACAGAGGGATCCCATCCTTCGGGGGTACCAGCACTGGTGCCTCCGTCAATTGCTTTTTAATGGTCTGAAACGCCCTCTGACATTGCTCATTCCATTCTTGAGACACCCCTTTTCTTAATAGTTTGAAAATCGGCTCACATGTAGTCGTCAAGTGGAATATAAAACGGCTGATAAAGTTTATCCTCCCGAGGAATCCTCTTATCTCCTTTTCTGTGTGAGGTGCCGGCATATCCACAATGGCCTTAATCTTTGCTGGGTCCAATTCAATGCCCCGATCACTAACCAGGAAACCCAAGAGCTTGCCCGACTGTACTCCGAAAGCGCACTTGGCTGGATTGAGCTTCAAATTATACTTTCTAAGCCGATCGAATAGCTTTTTAAGATGAGTTATATGATCGGACTCTACCTTCGATTTCACAATAATGTCATCCACGTAGACCTCTATCTCCTTGTGCATCATATCGTGGAACAAGGCCATCATGGCTCTCTGATAAGTAGCCCCTGCATTTGTGAGACCGAAAGCCAGTCGTCTATAGCAGAAAGTGCCCCAGGGGGTGATGAATGCGGTCTTTTCCCGATCTTCCTCCGCCACCATTATCTGATGATATCCTGCGAAGCAATCCACAAAAGAGTACATTTCGTACTGGGCTGTGTTATCCACCAGGATGTGTATGAAAGGCACCGGGAAGTTATCCTTGAGACTGGCCTTGTTTAGATCTCTGTAGTCTACGCATACCCTCACCTTTCCTCCAGGTTTAGCCACTGGGACCACATTGGATAGCCATTCCGGGTAAGTGGACACCATAATGATTCCCGCCCTGAACTGTTTGATGATCTCTTCCTTCACTTTTAAGCTCCACTCAGGTTTCAACTTTCTTAGTTTCTGCTTGACAGGCCTGAAACCCTCCTTGATGGGTAACCGGTGCACCACAATGTCGGTGGACAATCCGATCATATCCTCGTGCGACCAGGCAAAGACATCCTCATATTGGCTTAGTAACTCAATCATTTCTACTTTTTGGCTGGGGGTAAGGTCTGTCCCTATCTTGAGTTCTTTTGGATTGTCAGGGGTTCCGATATCTATAGTGATGGTTTGGTCCAAATTGGGTTTGGGTTTATCCTCGACCCATCCTTTGATCTCATCAGGTGCGTCGTCGTAATCTGTCTCGTCTTGTTCAATGCCCATTAAATCGAAATCCAGCTCAATGTCAAAATCATAATCATCATTCAAATTTGAAAGACCATTTGTTAGGCAAGGATTACTCAAATTGGTACACCTGACATGAAACAAAATACTTGTCATATATAAATCATTTTTTCACGATGATCGCATTTTCAAATAACAAGAAGAAACGACATAATGATGCAGAAATAAAACAACAACAAAAATAAACTTCTTCATTCCCCCATCATCTGGGGTCAATCACCCTGACGTCGAGCTTTACCCCTGTTTGGATATCACTGGTTTCTGGGTCCAATTGTCGATGGTCAGGTCAGCTGGAATGCGCTGGATAAAGGAGGGCCTCACATCGGACACCTCCCCGATGATTACGGATACGTCGCCTGAGTTCTCCTCCATACCCTCTCCAGGAATAATCAGCCCTGCCCAATCGATGACAGGCACAACTTGTTGGGCTCCCGGTGGCGCGATAACATTCGTCCCCTCCTTACTGCTTGTTGATTGTCCGGGGATGTAGCATTTGGTTTCAAACTCTTTTGCGACCTCTTGCAGGAAACTTTCCCTCCGGGCCGACTCATTACGTGCGGGGGTTAACTCTTCATTCCCTGCCCCAATCACAGGTATGCTGGTCCCCTGCTTATTGTCGACTTTGGTCACTGGACTGCCAACTAGTCGAAACGGAGTCGCACCCTGACGGTGTCCTCGTACTGCGCCCACATGGTATCCCAATCCTGCCTTGCCTATCTGCTGTGGTAGGTGGATGGGCTTGGTGATTCCCTGACTGCTTTTCCCTAGTCCCTGTCCAGGTTGGAAGTTCATTTTAATCATTTCCCTTGCCACAAAGGTGAGTTCCGGAGAGACCCTTGGTTTCACAGCTGGAGCTCCCAGGCATCTATAATGGGGAGTGCTAATCTCTAGTGCTTGAAAGCTGGCAGGCGCCGCTGACTCATCCACATTGATTACTGGTAGGCCACTCCTGGGAGGAGAAGGGTCATCACATTCGGCCGAGATTGTTACCAGATTCCCATCGATGATCAACTTGATTTGTTGGTGGAGCGTGGAGGGAACTGCCCCGGCCATGTGTATCCACGGCCTCCCTAACAGCAGGTTGTAGCTTGCCGTAATATCTAGGACTTGGAAGGATATATCAAAAGTACAGGGCCCTATCTCCACTGGCAATTCTATCTCTCCGATGGTATCCCTCCGGGATCCGTCAAAAGCCCGAACCACCACATGACTGGCTCGGAGGCGCTTGGGACTGATGTTCATTTTCTTCAGCGCGTACTGAGAGGACATATATTCAATGCCGATCCCCCGTCGATCAGCACCCCATTCATGACATATCCTGAGGAGATTACCGCGATGTGTAGCGGTTTTCGGTGCCCCCTTCCCTCTTTGGGAATGTCCTCATCCGTAAAGGATATTGCATCGGTTTCCAATAAGTGGCCTACCAGCTGGCCGAAACCCTCCTCACTAATTTCTTTGGGCACAAATGCCTCCTCCAGAACCTTCATCAGGGTTTTGCAATGCTCACTGGATGACAACACCAAGTCCATGACTGATGTTAGGGTTGATTCCTCATTTAAAATCTGGATCCCCCTCATTTCCGGGTGATCCATCCTTTTCAAAAACTCTATGGCCCTTTCCTCGGAAACCTCTTCATTTTTTCTCTTTTGGCTCTCAAGGACTCGCCCGGGAAGATATAAGGGGTTCCCCTTGGTCGTCACGGAAGCACAACTGGCCGCTTCCTCGGGTATTCCCCCGTAATTCCAGGGTACAGTCTTCAGACTACTGATAGGGAGTTGTGGCCTTGCAGCAAAAATGATGGGCCTCGGAGCTGTCAACTTGATAGGTCCCTCTATGTTATTCGTACTTACCCCTATCAACTTGATGGGCGTTACCCTCGCACTCCCATGGTCATGTATCACATTTATCATCTCCTCAACTTTCTGCACATAGTTCAACCTTGGCGGCTCCCCCGCCTCACTTGCCTCCGTCGCATTGACTCCCCCTCCATCATGTCTTGGCAGGGGATTTGCCTTAACATTCGGGGAATCCGGCTGTTCCACCACAATCTCTCCACTGTCAATCAGGTTTTGGATTCGATGCTTTAACGTCCAGCAATCCTGTGTATCATGGCCAGGGGAACTGGAGTGGTATGCACACCGCTTGCTCGGGTCAAACCTTCTACCCTTTGGGTCACTCGGGGGTGCCAAACCAACAATCTTCTTTTGGGCTACTAATACCGCTAATACTCGTTCAAGCGGCTCCCCGAGCGGGGTGAATACTCGGTTTTGCGATGCCTCATATCTTCTTCGCCCCTCTGCTCTTTGATCTGAGAAATTGGGCTGTCGGGGTGGCCCTCCCCTCTGTGCCTGTACCGGAAGATGGCTTTCTGCTTTACTGGACGACCCTTGTAGGATGAGGGAGACATCCTCTTCCTTTCTCCTTTGGACTCTCCGGGAAGTGCTGCCATAGTTTCCATTCTGTATTTGCTCGGCAGCAGTTTCTAAAGCAGTAAGATCCCGGATTTTACCCGATTTCAACCCCATGTCAACCATCTCTCCATGTTTAATCATTTCCGCAAAAGGTCTTCCAATCCCCGAGATGACCCTCTCATAATACGGTGCCTCCTGAATGTCTACAAAGGTCATTACCATCTCTGATTCGCTCATCGGGGGAGTTACCTGGGCAGCCATGCCCCTCCATCTTTGCGCATATTCCCTAAAGGATTCCCTAGGCTGTTTTTTAACCTTTGTCATTTGGTACCTGTCAAGAGCCATCTGGGCCTGAAAGCTGTATTGGGTTAAGAAAGTATGGGCCAATTCCTCCCAGTTGTGGATTCGGGCGTTGTCGAGGCGGGCATACCATATTCTTGCCTCCCCTGTTAAGCTTTTCTGAAATAGCTGCATTCTTAACCCCTCGTCCTCGGCATAAGACCCGAGTTCTCCAATGTAGATTTTCAAGTGTGTATAGGGGTCTCCCTTTCCATTGTATTTTTCAAACTCGGGAACTTTGAACTTTTCTGGATATCTGGCCCCGGGGAAAACACACAGGTCTGAGTAATTAACCCTGCCCAGGGAGCCTATGCCCTTTAGAGATTGGATGGTTTCCTCCATGTGTTTCATTTTTCTCCGAAGGTCGTCATTGCCCCCCTCTTCTGGGATAGTAATCACTGTCCTGCTAGGTATGGGAACGGGCTTTGGGATGACTGGCTCGTCCTTGAGTCGGGGTTGGTCATCCTTACCCAGGTTTACAACATTTTTAGGAGGATTCTGATCATCCCCTGGTGGTGGAATATTATGCGATCCCTGGTTTACCGGATCCTGTCTGATTAAGAACTGTTCCTTTAACATTGTGGCCATTTCCATCATCTGTCTTTTAAAATCATCAAACTCCTCCCGAGATATGGAACTATGATTAGGAATATCAGCCATTTCAGATGTAGAGACCTGGGCTTTCTTAGACTGCGAACGGGTTTGAGGAGCAATCCTACAGAGACAAATGGTTCGAAGTTTAGTCCTGGGGAAATGAAAACATGGATGCATGCCAAAACTGTAAAATTTTTTGTGTGTTTTTGTTTTTTTTTTTGTTTTTTAATCTTTCCCTGTAAAACAGAAAGTTAGTAGTCCTTTAGTGCCATAACCAATGCTTTATTATGCTCCCCCAACTATTCCCTGCAATTCACAGCGGTTAGTAATCTCTTTCGACACAGAAAAAGGGATGTATGAATATTGAATGAGATCATGACATTTAGACATATAAACGTAAAAAGGCATGAAGAGACTTTTCCTGCGTTGGGTTTATCAGAGGCTGACCTACCCTAGGGTTACTCTCACGGGCTTTTCGGCATGAAGGTTCCCAAATCTTCGCAATCTACTCGTTTGAGCCCTTTCGATTGGAGCGGATTTGAGTGGTGCGTTTCCTGAGCCATCTCCGGGGAGCAGCCCCATCGAGTCCAGTAATAAGCAACCGACAGGTTCGCCTCAGGAGGAGGTACTCTCTCAACATACATTCACATTCATCGTCCTCACCGTATGCAAATGATTACTTTAAGGTAAATCAACTCCATTCAATCATTCATTCATTGGACAAAAGCACACATTCACACAACAATAAGTAAAATAGGTCAAAATGTCGCACGCACATACATATTCATAAAATTCTTTTAAGGATAGGATAGCATCAAGATTTAAGCGCGGCTTAAGCCCTCTAATATCCCCAGCGGAGTCGCCAGCTGTCGACGCCGGGTTTTTTCTCTTTCTCTTCTTTGGTCTTTTCCAATTTTAGCCTTTTGATTTAGATGACGTTTGGAAAAGGTCGGCATTGAGGTCGACGGGGTTTTGAAAGATCGTTTTTATGATGAGCCAATTAACCAGAGTCGCCAGTTGGTATATTTGAAATGGATGTACCAACTCATCCGAGTTTTCGCTCTTTTGTAAATCGCTGGCTCATATGTGACTCCGAATTAATTTGGTCTGCGAATTGAGATTCATAGAGTTCGGGGGCTTGCTTAAGTGAGGGGAAGGTGTTAGGCACCCCTCGACTTCCGTGAAACACGGTTACCGCAATCTTAATGCTTTCCTATCCTTTAATTCATGAATATGTGTATGTAGGTGCGCGTGTGTGTGTGTGTGTGTGCCTATGTGAATGTTGTGGTGAGTTTGTATGAAAGAGTCATTTGGATTTTAGGGAAAATCGTGTTTTAATTTGAGTATGCTTAGGAATGTCTTTTCGGTATACACGAGAAAGCTTTATTCTTTATGAGAAAGGTTTGATTTTAATTGTCCAAAACTATGAGATTTTCATTAAGTGTCGTTTTGGCAAAACAAGAGTTTTAAACCTTCGTCTAAATAGGAATCGAGATCTATACGTTGCTTTCATAAAATGATGGGCAATTTCTAGAATCTCTTTCACCCTATGCACGAAGATTTAATAAAACGTTACTTATTTGTAAAATCATTTTGTGTGATATTTTAGAAAACGATTTTCTTTAGCTTTCTCGTTAAATAGGAATCGACATTCGTTAGCATTTCTCAAATTTTAACCTCGTGATTCTAATATCCTACTTTGATTGATTTTATGAAAATCTTATCATTTAGCTTTGAAATCGATTTCGCGTCATAAATCAAATCAAGCATAAACACGCGTCGGGGCTATTCATGGGCATGTAAGCCATCAAAATGTCCCCGAACGCCAACAATCACAAATTTCACTATTTCGGGGCCTTAAGCACGATTCTCGCCTTAGCGTCGTTTTAAGGCCCAACGATTACATATTTACAATGAAAACTACGTCACTTCTACTTCTTACATCAAGATATGTCCATCATCGGATTGGGACCCCGGGGTCGCTTTCCTAGGCTCACAACCAAGTATACACACACAAACAATCGGATATTACAAGAAAATAACCAACCCGGATAATCTAACAATACCAAGACATCCTAAAAATACACGATTTAAAGGAATTGATACCAAATATAACACCTTAAAACAAACCTAGAAATTTAGAAATTAATGAACGAATATCATCGGATTATTAGGAAGAATTTCATTCCGATGGAAACTTCACTCATAATCCCTAATCCATGATTGTTCAACAAGATACATGAAAATTTCAATCTAATTTACCCAAATCAATAGGACATGAATTGCTAGAACAAATAGAGATTTTTCACCTTGCAAATGATACCAAAATGGATGTGAACTTGTGTATTTGAATAGGAAATATGATGTATTTGATACAATCAAACTCAAAAGGAATTAATTCCACTCTTTTTTTTCCTCTTCTTTCTCCCTATTTTGTTGCAAAATCTAGCTATTTTCTCTCTATTTCCGTGTTTTTTGCTGCTGCAGAAATTCTTCTTCTTCCGCAAACTGCTGAACCTCCTGTATGCTGCCTGCTGCTGGCTTAAATAGGCTGGCCAGAGCCAGCCGCAGATCTATCTGCGGCTGGCCGCAGATGGATCTGCGGCTGGCCAGCTGGCACGCCTCCCATCGCACTCAGCTGGTAGTGCTGATTTCCCGGTTTTCGTGCTGGCGCACCCACTTGGCCGCAGATCTATCCGCGGCTGGCGGGCTTGACTTTCTCGATTTTCGTGCCACGCCTCGATTTTCGTACCGCAACGTCGGTTTTCGCTGACAGGCTCGTATTCCGCAGTCCGGGAACTTCCGGGAGACGTGCCACCTCATTCGGAAATGCCTGCCTCGGACGGTCATGCTGTCACGTCGACTTGGGCTGCCCAAATCATTGCGGCGGGACCGGGCGCTTGCCCTTGTGCCCGCTCCTTTGCTTCCGCAAGCCGGTTCAATTGACGATTTCGCCCTCCTGTCATGGTTAGTAGAAGGAAACGCAAAATTTGGGTGTCTACAGCTGCCCCTCTTTATCATGTTTATGAAATGATAAATGAAATGAACAGGATAAAGAATAGACACTCGATGCATGAATGACAGTGTGTAAGAATGACAGTGCATACATGATGTCTCACACATATAGCTTATGATGCAACATAAGATGCAATGCATGCAAGACATTCGTAAGAGTGTCAATGTATCAACCCCTTGACCGTGTTTGTTAGTCTTTGGGTTCACTCTTTCAATCTATCGTCTCGTTCGGGGCCGGGTGTCGTCGCCGGTCATCCATCGCGTAACCCCCGGTTATCGTCGCCGGTTGGTTATCTTGTCGGAGCCGGTTATCGTCGCCGGACATCCATCTCGTGATCGCCGGTTATCGTCGCCGGTCGATCGTCTCGTCGGGGCCGGGTATCGTCGCCGGTCACCCATCTCGTAACCCCCGGTTATCGTCGCCGGTTGGTTATCTATCGGAGCCGGTTATCGTTGCCGGGCATCCATCTCGTGATCGCCGGTTATCGTCGCTGGTCGATCGTCATGTCGGGGCCAGGTATCGTCGCCGGTCACCCATCTCGTAACCTCCGGTTATCGTCGCCGGTCGGTTATCTTGTCGGAGCCGGTTATCGTCGCCGGTCATCCATCTCGTGATCGCCGGTTATCGTCGCCGGTCGATCGTCATGTCGGGGCCGGGTATCGTCGCCGGTCACCCATCTCGTAACCTCCGGTTATCGTCGCCGGTCGGTTATCTTGTCGGAGCCGGTTATCGTCGCCGGTCATCCATCTCGTGATCGCCGGTTATCGTCGCCGGTCGATCGTCATGTCGGGGCCGGGTATCGTCGCCGGTCACCCATCTCGTAACCTCCGGTTATCGTCGCCGGTCGGTTGGTTATCTTGTCGGAGCCGGTTATCGTCGCCGGTCATCCATCTCGTGATCGCCGGTTATCGTCGCCGGTCGATCGTCATGTCGGGGCCGGGTATCGTCGCCGGTCACCCATCTCGTAACCCCCGGTTATCGTCGCCGGTCGGTTATCTTGTCGGAGCCGGTTATCGTCGCCGGTCATCCATCTCGTGATCGCCGGTTATCGTCGCCGGTCGATCGTCTCGTCGGGGCCGGGTATCGTCGCCGGTCACCCATCTCGTAACCTCCGGTTATCGTCGCCGGTCGGTTATCTTGTCGGAGCCGGTTATCGTCGCCGGTCATCCATCTCGTGATCGCCGGTTATCGTCGCCGGTCGATCGTCATGTCGGGGCCGGGTATCGTCGCCGGTCACCCATCTCGTAACCCCCGGTTATCGTCGCCGGTCGGTTATCTTGTCGGAGCCGGTTATCGTCGCCGGTCATCCATCTCGTGATCGCCGGTTATCGTCGCCGGTCGATCGTCATGTCGGGGCCGGGTATCGTCGCCGGTCACCCATCTCGTAACCTCCGGTTATCGTCGCCGGTCGGTTATCTTGTCGGAGCCGGTTATCGTCGCCGGTCATCCATCTCGTGATCGCCGGTTATCGTCGCCGGTCGATCGTCATGTCGGGGCCGGGTATCGTCGCCGGTCACCCATCTCGTAAACTTTTCACTTCAACACGTCAAATGGTTGCAAGGGAGCAAGGTGGGACCCACCAGGGCCAGCCGCAGATGGATCTGCGGCCAGCCGCAGATGGATCTGCGGCCAGCCGCAGATACATCTGCGGCCATGATCGGGCCTTAAATCCAACGCGGCTCCTCCAGATCTGTCACTTTCAACTTGTAATCCAAAGAGATTCTCTCGATTTTTCTTGTTCGCAAGGGCTTTTTGTCGATTTTTTCAACTTTCCTGCAAAAACTGTTCCGGTAGGATTGATCTACACGCTACAGGTAACACTTTGACCGGTCACTTTTCAATTTCGTCAATGTTTTGCTATACATTTGACTATTTGCATGTTTAGAGATAAAATGTATGCTTTACAATGCTATGTAATGTACCATCATATATACATGCTATGTATCAACTATGTGAGTCCTATTTTATGTTCATGAGGCGGTCCCACATATTGTTATTCCTTTTCTGCAATAAAATCATGCATTACATGCTGTAATTACATATATGAATGCAATTTAAATCTGTTTGAGGCTTTGATTGATGGAAAACACGTTTGGCTTATGCCTGGGATGTTCAATTTACAAACGGAACTCTGCCGATTTTTTTTTTTTTTTTTTTTTATTTTTTTATTTTTTTTTTTATGTTATTTTTTTTTTTTAAATGCATCATGTTGCATTAATCATATGATGAGGCTAGAAATTTAGAATGTTCATTACATAATTTTAAAAGGAAACTTACCTTCTTTCTCGCCCGTTCTATTCCAGCTATGGATCGTGATGCGCCCAGTAGCTCCTCCGCCTCTCGGACTTCGGGTGTTCGCCGTCGTAGGGCTGCACCCACTCCTGTTCCTCCTCGGACCCGTCAGGCTCGTCGTTTGACGGAGGCTGTTATTCGTCCTGGTCCTCCGGACGTTGAGGAGGCTGTTCCTCCGGAGGTCGCGGCAGAGGGGCCATCCTCCAGCACACCGGCTCCATCTACTCATCAGGCTCCTTCTGGCGCCTCTGTGCAGATACCCGATCTTTTGGGTCGGGATCTCAGTCGTCACCCCTCGGCATCTCTCGTGGCTAACGAGGTATATTTCAGCTCTATTCTGATTTCATTCTCAATTTCTCCATTCTCTTTTTATCCGGACTGACCCCTTGGTGATTGCCCTAGGTACCCGAGTTTACCCAGCCGAGGGGCAACTGGTTCAACATCTACTCCCTTTACGCGGCCCTGCACAGTGATTATCGGGCGATGGTGGACTCTTGGGGCTTCCGACATTTCTTCACTATCATCCCCCGCCAGTGCCCCTGGGGTTACATGAGGGCTTTATCCGAGCGATGGTTCCACCAGACGCAGTCTCTTCATCTCCTCGACTGCGAGGTCGTGTTGACCCCATGGGACTGGAGGTACATTACTGGCATTGAGTTTACCGGGTCCCGCGTCCCCTTGGATCTTGATATCACTCCTGTGGAGGTTCGAGCTTTGCTGGGCTTCGCTGCTGAGGACCGGGTCTTTAAGGCCCGCAGTATCCGATCTGGTGCCTTGGCAGTCGATGCAGTCGGGGGTCTCTATGCGCTGCCTATTCCAGCAGATCAGGGCACCAGGGACATTCTGCTACGACGCCTGTTCCTGACCATCATGAGGGGTTGTTTTCTGGGGAACAACTCCTCCACCATTCATTTCAGCGTCGTAGGAGCGGTCAGAGATGTGGACCGCATCGGTGATTATGACTGGGGGTCATTCACCTTTGCCTATTTCCTCCACGGCATGCGTCTACGCTCAGAGGGACAGACTGATGCCTGGCTCGGCTTCTACCATTTTCTGTTGGTGAGTCCCCTCCTCCTCTCTCTTACTGTATTTCTTTTCCTTTCATCTCTTTTCTGTATTTGATAGTGACTCATGCCCTGTCTTGTTTCTATTCACAGTTCTGGGCTTACGAGCGGCTGCCATGTCTGAGGCCTATCACTACTCTGGGCCCGGACACTTATCCTCGGGGTCGGCGATGGCATCACAGTACTCTGGAGGAGGTCCCCGTGTCGGGCAGCTTTGCACATTGTCGTATTCAGCTGGAGTTGATCACGGCTGCCGACGTCGTCTGGATTCCCTACCTCTCCGAGCATCTGACTGTGGGGTTTGCTGACGGGCATCCTTCCGGCCCGGAGTTCGAGCTTTCCACCCGTCGCCTCACTTTGCAGAGTGTTGGAGGCTGGGTGATGTATCTGGGAGAGCGCGCATTCAGATGCGTCACTGGAGAGATCCGCATCCCGCACTCCCTTTCTTTCACTACTTTCTGGCCGCTGGATTCTCAGCCCTCGGAGATCATGCTTGCCGGGGAGGATGGTCGGATGCTTTCCACGGGTCCCACTACGAGTGATGCATTCCGTACATGGTGGGTGCCCCGTACCATCGGTCCTCAGACTCGGGCCACTTTCTTCCTTGGAGACATGGTTCCAGGCTCGGTGACGATGACCGATTGGGCTGCCTGTGTTCGGACCCCTACCCACGCTGAGCAGATCGCCTCATTGACCCGTCAGGTAGATCAGTTGTCGCTGTTTATTCGAGGATTGGGCCGGGCCCCGGAGGAGGCTTACACCTACGATCCTGACGGTGCAGGTTATGATGCAGGCCCGAGTTCATCTGATGCCACAGCGCATCCCTACATCCCTGATATGAACTTTGGTCCTCCGAGCTCGACGACTCCAGGGGATCAGTTCGAGGATCCTGCTTTCATAGATGATACTGATTTTATTTAGACCAGGATAGGATAGGGCCTTTTGTATCGGCACCTGCTTAGATTTCTTTTTCATTTATGCACTATGTACTGAACTCATTTATTTATTTATGCACAGTTTTCTTTTCATTTTTATGGGATTCACCTGGTTTATTATTAACTGTATGATGCATGCTCTTTTATTTATGGATAGAGAATGACCCCTGTACAGTCTTTTTGATACTATTTTTTCACAGATGTCGTCCTCGGATGCCGTGGTTCGTTTGGATTCCACTCTTCCCACAGGGTTGGTTGGCAGCCTCTTCCGCTGGTTGGACAGTCTACTGCCAGCAGATAGGGTTATCGTAGATGGTCTTTTGGGACATTCTTGGTCCTTATTAACCTTCCGGGTGCCAGCGGGCTTTGTGGATGGTCTTCTGAGCTATTGGGCCCCTGCCCGTCAGGTGTTTAGGTTTGGGACAGTAGAGCTGACCCCCACCCTTGAGGAGTATGCTCGCTTCACCGGCTTGCCGTTGGATGGTCCCTGTGCTAGGGTTACCGTTGGTTCCATGCGCCGTCAATTCTTGACTTTTACCGGTTTGCGGAGGGCTGTCTTATTACCGGTAATCACATCAGACCATATGGTTCCTCTTCAATTCTTGATTGACCGATTTGGCTCACCTGACAGTTTCCGTCTTTTCCTCGGTGATTTTTCCGTGTCCGAGGAGCGCTGGGATGCCTTGAGAGTGGGCGTTCTGATGGCCTGTGTCATCTCAGTTTTGTATTTGCCTGCAGGATCCGATCATTTGGACATGCGGATTGTTGCGGCCGTTAGGGCCCTTCAGGAGGATCACACCATTCTCCCCATGATATTGGCGGATACCTATATGTCGGCCACATATTGCCAGTCCTTCCGAGGGAGATTCTTCAGAGGGAGTTCGACTTTGCTGTATGTGTGGTTCATGAGTCATCTTAGTCCCATCGGCCACTTCCGTCGCCAAGGGTTTTGCTTCAGCCATGACATAACCACGCAGTTTTCGCTTCGTCCCGTGAGTTGTACTGATGTGGCCTCCTGGACATCATTTTTGTCTATCATTGAGGACCCCTTTCATCTATTGGTTTACTCGGGCTATTGCTCCTTCATGAGCTTCTTGACTCATGTGCCTGGCATGGATTTCATTCCCATTGCTGGGTTAAGGGGCGTGACGACCTATCATCCCCTGGCGGTTATGGGGCAGTTTGATCAGACACAGGATTTACACCCCTTTGCGGGTGCAGCCGCATACCGATTCCTTATATCATCCTGTACAGAGAGGGATCTATTGCAGGTATACGAGCTTTGGGATCGCAGGATCTTTGCCGAATATAGTGCGAGCTGTCACATCCAGACATTTGCCTACGTACAGTGGTTGCGTGGAGACCTGGATTCGGCTAGTTTGAGTCGGACTGGGGCCTTTGATGACTCTGGAGTGATTTTCACAGAAGATACCACAGACCATTCCATTTCAGCCGATTCTGCCCCGAGTCGGGTCGCTGAGGATTCCCGACTCCGCCTGGCCCTGATTACTACTGAAGCCGAGAGGGATGCCGCCCTTGCCGAGAGAGATGAGGCCATTCGGGCTAGAGATGCTGCCATTGCTGATAGAGAGGCCATTGTATTTCAGACCAGGGCAGTGGTAGATGCTCATTTTGGGACTGTCAGCCGAGCTACTGCTTTACTGGATCGTATTGATATGATGGGGCAGCAGATTGCAGGAGATGCTGATGCTTCAGATCTATCCACCACCCTGTCCATCCTGCTTCGGCTAGTTTCAGATTTGTAGATTATTTTATTTCCTGCATAGACTATGTTGGTTTCATCAGTTATTGAAAGAGAAATCTTGTAATAAAACGACTTATATATATAGACATGCATTTAAATTTAGTCATTTTCCCCTTTTGTCGTATCATTGCCCTCCATTGGATCATCATTTTATCCAACTGACCATGATTTTGACATTTCGCCTTCTTTCTTTCCTCAAGACTTGATGGAGATTTGACAGATATTGCCGCACACCTTTTGATTTCGTCGGATTGAATCTCAGATTTTGGATAACTGTTTGGGTTGGATCAGGGTATGTATTCTGGGATGAAACTGGTTAGGCAGTTGGTTTCGGGAAGGTTTTGAGGGTGTAGGAAGGTTTTATCTGGCTATCGAAAATTGGTTTTGGTTGGGGAAAGGATTATTTTTAAAGGATCGGACCGCGCCATGATGGCTGCCTACGTACCCCCACAAGTTGGGAGATCAGGTCCTACGTAGTTCGCTCTCAAAGGAAAAAAGAACTGATAATTTAAGCGTAGAACCGCTTCACCGAGTCAGCATTGAGGGGTTGTGGAAATACCTCACCATCCATTTCTTGCAATATGAGGGCCCCTCCGGATAGTACTTTCTTGATCACAAATGGCCCTTCCCAGTTCGGGGCAAACTTCCCCTTGGCCTCGTCTTGACAAGGCATGATTCTTTTCAACACCAAATCGTTTTCCTTGAACTTCCGAAGTCTTATCTTTTTATCGTACGATCGAGAGATCCTCTGTTGATATAGCTGACCATGCCAAATGGCAGCCACCCTCCTTTCATCAATCAGGGCCAATTGGTCATATCGACTTTGCATCCAATCCTCTTCGCTTATCTGAGCGTCGATCACTATTCTGAGGGACGCCATCTCAACCTCGACTGGCAGGACAGCCTCCATTCCATACACCAAAGCGTAAGGGGTTGCCCCTGTAGAAGTACGCGTTGATGTTCGGTATGCCAGCAGGGTGAGGGGTAACAGATCTGGCCATCCCCGATGATTAGCAGACATTTTTGCCATGATCTTCTTGATGTTCTTATTGGCCGCCTCCACTGCCCCATTCATTTTGGGACGGTAAATGACGGAATTGAGGTGCTTAATCTTGAACTGGTCACACAGTCCTTTCATGAGGGCGTTGTTTAAATTCTTGGCATTGTCGGAGACTACAACCTCAGGTTGCCCATATCGGCAAATGACATTATTCCTGATGAAGCTGACGATGACCTCCTGAGTTACTTTAGGGAAAGAAGCTGCCTCTACCCATTTGGTGAAATAATCGATCATGACGAAAATGAACCGGTGCCCGTTGCTTGCTTTGGGCTCTATTGGTCCGATTACATCCATTCCCCACATTGAAAATGGCCATGGGGAGGTCATACAGTGCAGTTCATTGGGAGGTGTATGGATCACATTACCGTGCGCCTGGCATTGATAACACCGTTTGACATGATCATCGCAATCGGCCTTCAGCGTTAACCAATAATGCCCTGTCCTCAAGATCTTTTTGGCCAACATCGGTCCACTCATATGTGGCCCACACACCGCCATGGATTTCATTCATAATCCTTTGGGATTGCGTTTCGTCTACGCATTGCAACAGTCCCAACCCGGCATCCCTTTTGTAAAGTGAATCGCCACTCAGGTAAAACTTCATCGCCATCTTTTGAATTCTCATCCTTTCAGTCCGATTTGCCTGATCGGGAAGGGATCTGTCTCTCAGATATTCCCTTATGTCGTGATACCAGGGCTGCCTCGTCAACACCACCTCGTTTGATAACACTGCCACATTTTCCTCATATGCCGGGGCATTCTGTACGGTGATCTCAATCTGTGGACTGTCCCTACTCTTGATCACGTGGATTAAGGAAGCCAAAGTCGCCAATGCATCGGCAAAATCATTTCGTCCCCGAGGAATATGGCGGAAGGCGATATCTTCGAACTCTTGCATAAGCTGGGTGACACAACGATGGTATGGAAGTAACCGAAGCTCCTTAGTGTTGTATACCCCGATTGCTTGTCTGATTACCAATTCTGAATCCCCGAACACCGCTAGTCTTTTTACTCCCATGTCGCGGGCCAATCGGAGTCCCAAGATACACCCCTCGTATTCAGCGGTGTTGTTCGAATTGCTGAAACGAAGCTTGGTGGCCACGGGATATTGTTCTCCGGTGATAGAGACTAGGACCGCTCCGGCTCCTGCCCCCTCGGCATTCATGGCACCATCAAAATACAGCTTCCAGAATTGTCCCTCGTCATCACATTTTTCGCGCGATACCCAAAATATATCCTCGCCCGGGAGAGGAGTTTCTAAAGGCTCCATCCCTCCTGCCGGGGCTTCTGCCAACTGATCTGCAATTCCCTGCCCTTTCATGGCCTTCTGGGTCACGTACACCATGTCAAACTGTTGTAAAATTAACTGCCATCTTGATAGTCGACAATTCAGCATGGGCCTTTCGAAAATATATTTCAGGGGATCCATTCTTGATATCAGGTACGTTGTATGCCCATGGAGGTAGTGCTGTAATCTCCCTGCAGCCCAGGCCAGAGCACAACAAGTCTTCTCGATGGGAGTGTAATTCTGCTCACATTGGCTAAATCTTTTGCTGAGGTAATAGATGGCCTGCTCTTTACCCGCCTCATTTTTCTGTCCCAACATACATCCCATCGCGATGGCATTGACCGATATATACATAAACAGAGGGATCCCATCCCTCGGGGGTACCAGCACTGGTGCCTCCGTCAATTGCTTTTTAATGGTCTGAAACGCCCTCTGACATTGCTCATTCCATTCTTGGGACACCCCTTTTCTTAACAGTTTAAAAATCGGCTCACATGTAGTCGTCAAGTGGGATATAAAACGGCTGATAAAGTTTATTCTCCCCAGGAATCCTCTTATCTCCTTCTCTGTGCGAGGTGCTGGCATATCCACAATGGCCTTAATCTTTGCTGGATCCAACTCAATGCCCCGATCACTAACCAGGAAACCCAAGAGCTTGCCCGACTGTACTCCGAAAGCACACTTGGCTGGATTGAGTTTCAAATTATACTTTCTGAGCCGATCGAATAGCTTTTTGAGATGAGTTATATGATCGGACTCTACCTTCGATTTCACAATAATGTCATCCACGTAGACCTCTATCTCCTTGTGCATCATATCGTGGAACAAGGCCATCATGGCTCTCTGATAAGTAGCCCCCGCGTTTGTGAGGCCAAAAGCCAGTCGTCTATAGCAGAAAGTGCCCCAGGGGGTGATGAATGCGGTCTTTTCCCGATCTTCCTCCGCCACCATTATCTGATGATATCCTGCGAAGCAATCCACAAAAGAGTACATTTCGTACTGGGCTGTGTTATCCACCAGGATGTGTATGAAAGGCACCGGGAAGTTATCCTTGAGACTGGCCTTGTTTAGATCTCTGTAGTCCACGCATACCCTCACCTTTCCTCCAGGTTTAGCCACTGGGACCACATTGGATAGCCATTCCGGGTAAGTGGACACCATAATGATTCCCGCCCTGAACTGCTTGATGATCTCTTCCTTCACTTTTAAGCTCCACTCAGGTTTCAACTTTCTTAGTTTCTGCTTGACAGGCCTGAAACCCTCCTTGATGGGTAATCGGTGCACCACAATGTCGGTGGACAATCCGATCATATCCTCGTGCGACCAGGCAAAGACATCCTCATATTGTCTTAGTAACTCAATCATTTCTGCTTTTTGGCTGGGGGTAAGGTCTGTCCCTATCTTGAGTTCTTTTGGATTGTCAGGGGTTCCAATATCAACGGTGACGGTTTGGTCCAAATTGGGTTTGGGTTTATCCTCGACCCATCCCTTGATCTCGTCAGGTGCGTCGTCGTAATCTGTCTCATCTTGTTCAATGCCCATTAAATCGAAATCCAGCTCAATGTCAAAATCATAATCATCATTCAAATTTGAAAGACCATTTGTTAGGCAAGGATTACTCAAATTGGTACACCTGACATGAAACAAAATACTTGTCATATATAAAATCATTTTTTCACGATGATCGCATTTTCAAATAACAAGAAGAAACGACATAATGATGCAGAAATAAAACAACAACAAAAATAAACTTCTTCATTCCCCCATCATCGGGGGTCAATCACCCTGACGTCGAGCTTTACCCCTGTTTGGATATCACTGGTTTTCTGGGTCCAATTGTCGATGGTCAGGTCAGCTGAAATGCGCTGGATGAAAGAGGTCCTCACATCGGACACCTCCCCGATGATTACGGATACGTCGCCTGAGTTCTCCTCCATACCCTCTCCAGGAATAATCAGTCCTGCCCAATCGATGACAGGCACAACTTGTTGGGCTCCCGGTGGTATGATAATATTCGTCCCCTCCTTACTGCTTGTTGATTGTCCGGGGATGTAGCATTTGGTTTCAAACTCTTTTGCGACCTCCTGCAGGAAACTTTCCCTCCGGGCCGACTCATTACGTGTGGGGGTTAACTCTTCATTCCCTGCCCCAATCACAGGTCCGCTAATCCCCTGCTTATTGTCGGCTTTGGTCGCTGGACTGCCAATTAGTCGAATCGGAGTAGCACCCTGACGGTGTCCCCGTACTGCGCCCACATGGTATCCCAATCCTGCTTTGCCTATCTGCTGTGGTAGGTGGATGGGCTTGGTGATTCCCTGACTGCTTTTCCCTAGTCCCTGTCCAGGTTGGAAGTTCATTTTAATCATTTCCTTTGCCACAAAGGTGAGTTCCGGAGAGACCCTTGGTTTCACAGCTGGAGCTCCCAGGCATCTATAATGGGGAGTGCTAATCTCTAGTGCTTGAAAGCTGGCAGGCGCCGCTGACTCATCCACATTGATTACTGGTAGGCCACTCCTGGGAGGAGAAGGGTCATCACATTCGGCCGAGATTGTTACCAGATTCCCATCGATGATCAACTTGATTTGTTGGTGGAGCGTGGAGGGAACTGCCCCGGCCATGTGTATCCACGGCCTCCCTAACAGCAGGTTGTAGCTTGCCGTAATATCCAGGACTTGGAAGGAGATATCAAAAGTACAGGGTCCTATCTCCACTGGCAATTCTATCTCTCCGATGGTGTCCCTCCGGGATCCGTCAAAAGCCCGAACCACCACATGACTGGCCCGTAGGCGCTTGGGACTGATGTTCATTTTCTTCAGCGTGCTGAGAGGACATATATTCAATGCCGATCCCCCGTCGATCAGTACCCCATTCATGACATATCCTGAGGAGATTACTGCAATGTGTAGCGGTTTTCGGTGCCCCCTTCCCTCTTTGGGAATGTCCTCATCCGTAAAGGATATTGCATCGGTTTCCAATAAGTGGCCTACCAGCCGGCCGAAACCCTCCTCACTAATTTCTTTGGACACAAATGCCTCCTCCAGAACCTTCATCAGGGTTTTGCAATGCTCACTGGATGACAACACCAAGTCCATGACTGATGTTAGGGTTGATTCCTCATTTAAAATCTGGATCCCCCTCATTTCCGGGTGATCCATCCTTTTCAAAAACTCTATGGCCCTTTCCTCGGAAACCTCTTCATTTTTTCTCTTTTGGCTCTCAAGGACTCGCCCGGGAAGATATAGGGGGTTCCCCTTGGTCGTCACGGAAGCACAACTGGCCGCTTCCTCGGGTATTCCCCCGTAATTCCAGGGTACAGTCTTCAGACTACTGATAGGGAGTTGTGGCCTTGCAGCAAAAATGATGGGCCTCGGAGCTGTCAACTTGATAGGTCCCTCTATGTTATTCGTACTTACCCCTATCAACTTGATGGGCGTTACCCTCGCACTCCCATGGTCATGTATCACATTTATCATCTCCTCAACTTTCTGCACATAGTTCAACCTTGGCGGCTCCCCCGCCTCACTTGCCTCCGTCGCATTGACTCCCCCTCCATCATGTCTTGGCAGGGGATTTGCCTTAACATTCGGGGAGTCCGGCTGTTCCACCACAATCTCTCCACTGTCAATCAGGTTTTGGATTCGATGCTTTAACGTCCAGCAATCCTGTGTATCATGGCCAGGGGAACTGGAGTGGTATGCACACCGCTTGCTCGGGTCAAACCTTCTACCCTTTGGGTCACTCGGGGGTGCCAAACCAACAATCTTCTTTTGGGCTACTAATACCGCTAATACTCGTTCAAGCGGCTCCCCGAGCGGGGTGAATACTCGGTTTTGCGATGCCTCATATCTTCTTCGCCCCTCTGCTCTTTGATCTGAGAAATTGGGCTGTCGGGGTGGCCCTCCCCTCTGTGCCTGTACCGGAAGATGGTTTTCTGCTTTACTGGACGACCCTTGTAGGATGAGGGAGACATCCTCTTCCTTCCTCTTTTGGACTCTCCGGGAAGTGCTGCCATAGTTTCCATTCTGTATTTGCTCCTCGGCAAGCAGTTTCTAAAGCAGTAAGATCCCGGATTTTACCCGATTTCAACCCCATGTCAACCATCTCTCCATGTTTAATCATTTCCGCAAAAGGTCTTCCAATCCCTGAGATGACCCTCTCATAATACGGTGCCTCCTGAATGTCTACAAAGGTCATTACCATCTCTGATTCGCTCATCGGGGGAGTTACCTGGGCAGCCATGCCCCTCCATCTTTGCGCATATTCCCTAAAGGATTCCCTAGGCTGTTTTTTAACCTTTGTCATTTGGTACCTGTCAAGAGCCATCTGGGCCTGAAAGCTGTATTGGGTTAAGAAAGTATGGGCCAATTCCTCCCAGTTGTGGATTCGGGCGTTGTCGAGGCGGGCATACCATATTCTTGCCTCCCCTGTTAAGCTTTTCTGGAATAGTTGCATTCTTAACCCCTCGTCTTCGGCATAAGACCCGAGTTCTCCAATGTATATTTTCAAGTGTGTATAGGGGTCTCCCTTTCCATTGTACTTTTCAAACTCGGGAACTTTGAACTTTTCTGGATATCTGGCTCCGGGGAAAACACATAAATCCGAGTAATTAACCCTGCCCAGGGAGCCTATGCCCTTTAGAGATTGGATGGTTTCCTCCATGTATTTCATTTTTCTCCGAAGGTCGTCATGGTCCCCTTCCTCTGGGATAGTAATCACTGTCCTGCCAGGTATGGGAACGGCCTTTGGGATGACTGGCTCGTCCTTGAGTCGGGGTTGGTCCTCTTTAAGCAAGTTTGTACCATTTTTAGGAGGATTCTGATCATCCCCTGGTGGTGGAGTATTATGCGATCCCTGGTTTACCGGATCCTGTCTGATTAAGAACTGTTCCTTTAACATTGTGGCCATTTCCATCATCTGTCTTTTAAAATCATCAAACTCCTCCCGAGATATGGAATTATGGTTAGGAAGATCAGCCATTTCAGATGTAGAGACCTGGGCTTTCTTAGACTGCGAACGAGTTTGAGGAGCAATCCTACAGAGACAAATGGTTCGAAGTTTAGTCCTGGGGAAATGAAAACATGGATGCATGCTAAAGCTATAAATTTTTTGTGTTTTTGGGTTCTTTAATCTTTCCCTGCAAAAGAGAAAGTTAGTAGTCCTTTAGTGCCATAACCAATGCTAAACATGCTTTATTATGCTCCCCCAACTATTCCCTGCAATTCACAGCGGTTAGTAATCTCTTTCGACACAGAAAAGGGATGTATGAATATTGAATGAGATCATGACATTTAGACATATAAACGTAAAAAGGCATGAAGAGACTTTTCCTGCGTTGGGTTTTTCTGAGGATGACCTATCCTAGGGTTACTCTCACGGGCTTTTCGGCATGAAGGTTCCCAAATCTTCGCAATCTACTCGTTTGAGCCCTTTCGATTGGAGCGGATTTGAGTGGTGCGTTTCCTGAGCCATCTCCGGGGAGCAGCCCCATCGAGTCCAGTAATAAGCAACCGACAGGTTCGCCTCAGGAGGAGGTACTCTCTCAACATACATTCACATTCATCGTCCTCACCGTATGCAAATGATTTCTTTAAAGTAAAGCCATTCCATTCAATCATTCATTCATTGGACAAAACACGCATTCACACAACAAAAACACAAAAGATCAAAATATCGCATGCACACACATATTCATGAATTTTTTAAAGGATAGAATAGCATCAAGATTTTAATGCGGCTTAAGCCCTCTAATGTCCCCAGCAGAGTCGCCAGCTGTCGACGCCGGGTTCTCGCTTTCTCGTCTCCTTAGTCTTTTCCAATTTTAGCCTTTTGATTTAGATGACGTTTGGAAAAGGTCGGCATTGATGTCGACGGGGTTTTGAAAGATTGCGTTTTATGATGAGCCAATTAACCAGAGTCGCCAGTTGGTATATTTGAAATGGATGTACCAACTCATCCGAGTTTTCGTTTTTTTTATAAATCGCTGGCTCATGTATGACTCCGAATTAATTGGTCTGCGAATCGAGATTCATGGAGTTCGGGGGCTTGTTTAAGTGAGGGGAAGGTGTTAGGCATCCCTCGACTTCCGTGAAATACGGTTACCGCAATCTTAATGCTTTCCTATCCTTTAATTCATGAATATGTGTATGTAGGTGCGCGCGTTGCGTGTGTGTGTGTGTGCCTATGTGAATGTTGTGGTGAGTTTGTATGAAAGAGTCATTTGGATTTTAGGGAAAATCGGGTTTTAATTTGAGTATGCTTCGGAATGTCTTTTTCGGTATACCCGAGAAGGCTTTATTCTTTATGAGAAAGGTTTGATTTTAATTGTCCAAAACTATGGGATTTTCATTAAGTGTCGTTTTAACAAAACAAGAGTTTTAAACCTTCGTCAAAATAGGAATCGAGATCTATACGTTGCTTTCATAAAATGATGGGCAATTTCTAGGATCTTTTTCACCCTATGCACAAAGATTTAATAAAACGTCAATTATTTATAAAATTTTTTCGTGTGTTGTTTTGGAAAACGATTTTTCTTTAGCTTTCTCGTTAGATATGAATCGACATTTCATCAACGTTTCTCAAATTTTAACCTCGTGATTCTAATATCCTACTTTGATTGATTTTATGAAAATCTTATCATTTAGCTTTGAAATCAATTTCGTGTCATAATTCAAATCGAACATAAACACGCGTCGGGCTATTCATGGGCATGTAAGCCATCAAAATATCCCCGAACGCCAACAATCACAAATTTCACTATTTCGGGGCCTTAAGCACGATTCTCGCCTTAGCGTCGTTTTAAGGCCCAACGATTACATATTTACAATGAGAACTACGTCATCTCTACTTCTTACACCAAGATATGTCCATCATCGGATTGGGACCCCGGGGTCGCTTTCCTAGGCTCACAACCAAGTATCCACAAACAATCGGATATTACAAGAAACTAAACCAACCCGGATAATCTAACAATACCAAGGCATCCTAAAACAACGATTTAAAGGAATTGATACCAAACATAACACCTTAAAACAAACAAAGAAATTAATGAACGAATATCATCGGGTTATTAGGAAGAGTTTCATTCCGATGGAAACTTCACTCACAATCCCTAATTCATTGTTCAATCAATAAATTACATGAAAAATTACATCTAATTTGATCAAATGATATGATAGAAATTGATATCACAAAAGAGATTTCACCTTGCAATTGATATCCAAATGGATGTAAACTTGATGTATTTGAATTGAATAAGGAGTGTATTGATACAATCAAAATCAAAAGAATTGAACTCTCTCCTTTTTTCTCTCTTTTCTTCCTATTTGATTGCAAAATTTCCCTCTTTTTCCTCTCAATTTCCGATCTTTTGCTGCTGTTTTCCGCTGGAATTCTTCCTCTTTCCCAAAATTCGCTGAACCTCCTGTATGCTGCCCGAAGCGGCTTAAATAGGCTGGCCAGAGCCAGCCGCAGATCTATCTGCGGCTGGCCGCAGATAGATCTGCGGCTGGCCAGCTGGCACGCCTCCCATCGCACTCAGCTGGTAGTGCTGATTTCCCGGTTTTCGTGCTGGCGCACCCACTTGGCCGCAGATCTATCCGCGGCTGGCGGGCTTGACTTTCTCGATTTTCGTGCCACGCCTCGATTTTCGTACCGCAACGTCGGTTTTCGCTGACAGGCTCGTATTCCGCAGTCCGGGAATTTCCGGGAGACGTGCCACCTCATTCGGAAGTGCCTGCCTTGGACGGTCATGCTGTCACGTCGACTTGGGCTGCCCAAATCATTGCGGCGGTGCCGGGCGCTCGCCCTTGTGCCCGCTCCTTTGCTTCCGCAAGCCGGTTCAATTGTCGATTTCGCCCTCCTGTCATGGTTAGTAGAAGGAAACGCAAAATTTGGGTGTCTACAGGGACGAAATCCTTTTAAGGGGAAAGTGATGTAATACCCGACAAAGAAATAAATAAATAAAATAATGAATGATAAACAAAACCTTTCATGTCTCAGTCTTTTCCCCTTCCCTCTCTCTTCATATTCCTCTTCGTTTGTCTATATCAGCAAACTATTTTCTCTTTCCTTTCCCTCTCTTGCATATATCCACCCAACAAAGTTGTTGCAGATAGTGCATACCAAAAAGGAAGGAGGAATTAGATTCGTTTTTTTACCATCCATGTAAGTCTTTGCTTGATGTTATTAAAACTATTGATGAAGTATAACAATTATTATAAATTATATATTTAATTGACAACACCATATATATAATTAGCTTATTACATACATGGTATATGTATACATGAATTTTGTGTTTTCATTTTTAAACTGCTAATGTAAGGAATTTATGATTCCTTTAAGTTAAGCTATTTCTTTTGTATAAAACTTACATGATCATCATTTATATCTTGCTAAAATTATAAGTTTAGGTACCGGCTATGTATATAATTGAGGTACACGCATACTGCGGCCTCTATAAGCTTGATAAATTGATATTATAAAAAGTCTTCACATAAAATGTTGTTGGTATAGGAGGCATGGACATATTGATGACTAATATTAATTAATAAAATATACATTTATTGTATGACTTGTAAACATGGACATCATTATGTTTTTATTTTGGCAATATTTATTAAATTGGTGATAGATCAGTACTAAAAGTTTTAGTAATAATGAGAAACTTGGCTACTTTTGAAATTGGTGGGATTGGGTGGTATCCGTATGCATATAGGTGTAATTTTAGTATAACCTCCTGCATGTTTCTTGTTAGCACATATTAATGTTAATAATATTTTATAATATTATAATATACAAGTTGGAATTAATGAACAAATCATTTAATAATAATAACATTAATAAACCGAGTACTGGGCATAATAATAATAATAATAATAATAATAATAATAATAATAATAATAATAATAATAATAATAATAATAATAATAATAATAAAATGAGTTTATTAACGGGTTAAAGATGAAAGAATATTTTTACAAATGTATCTACATTTATTATTGTTATTTTGTTTAATTAGCTCGGATAAAAGGAATTTAAAAAGTTATAATTCGCTTATTTTGTGGGTATTACATTGCTTAATCCAGGTACGGATTTCCGTACTCCTCCAGCAATACTCTTGTGAACTTTAATTAGTTCATTTTGTTCCGCGTTTCGAATTCCATTATTATTTCACATAATTGTTTCTTGTGAAATTCATATAATAGTTTCATTTTAGATTTGATACATAGGACTCGTATTTGTACTCTTTAATTAGGTTATCATGTTTAGTATTTATTTTGATATTTATAGAGCGGTACAGGTTGTTACCTTCTTTTTGAGACATTATGCTTTGATCTGGTTCAACATGTACATATAGAACCCATTTTGTTGGTATTATGTCGCATGTGTTGTGACATGGTATCTTTGTTGGAATATACCATAGGGTATACCTGAGCTATAACCACCTGTGGGGGTACCACAGGCATGCGCTCCTGGCACCGAGGCATGACACCTTCTGTGGCGGTGTGATCAGTCCACGGCGTCTCCGTTTTGTGCTCCGATGGGAGTTGGCCATTTGGTGATTTGTTGTGGGAGGCGTATGGGTCGACCCTAGTTTTTCTGTTCTATTCTGTTCTGCGGATTGGTGATGTTTGTGCCCAACATACCTTCCGATTTGCATACATTTGGATTCGCGGTTCAATGTATGATTACCCATATTTTGATTTCCTATGTGGCATTATTTGACTTGCCTATGTGGCAAGGTATATTTCTGAGCTCAGTATGAAATAACACCTAGCCATTTGAATCAGCCTACTATTATTTCATTGTGTTAGTTTTGTTCGGTTATGTTCAGTTCAATTAATTGAGTTAGTTATTTCAGTTCATTATTTTTGTACTCTATATCCGTACTGGGCATTTGGCTCATGATGTGTTTTTCCTTCCGGCAGGTAATCAGGGAGATCAAGGGCAAGTGTGATGAGAGAGCTCTTTTATCCAATAAATTAAATATTCTGTTTAGGTTGATTTGGAGTTGTATTAAATATTTTAAATTATGGTTTGAGCCGGTTGGGCATTTATTGTGGTTTGACTTATGACCATTATTAGTTATTGAAGTTATCCATTTTAAAGCTTTTAATTTACTTTGTAAGTTCTGTTGTGTTTTGCACGTGACCTCCCTTTCTTATTTCGGAATGGGGGTGTTACAGAGTTGGTATCAAAGCTTAGGTTCTTTCTTATAGAAAATCTATTTAGGTTTGACCTGTGAGTTATGGGTAGACTTCTGGGTTAGGTTTTGTTCTGTTTGATTTTATGATCAACTATCATATCAGCTATAATCGAATTTGACTTTAATCTGTTATATTTCTATTTTCATTGATCTCTGCTTGGCGATGCTCGATGTTTAATTTGATGAAATTCAGAAGTTGAGCGTCCATGACATTGGAATGCGTGTGTAGACACCCAAATTTTGCGTTTCCTTCTACTAACCATTACAGGAGGGCGAAATCGTCAATTGAACCGACTTGCGGGAGCAAAGGAGCGGGCACAAGGGCAAGCGCCCGGCACCGCCGCAATGTTTTGGGCAACCCAAGTTTACGCGACAATAAAGCCGTCCGAGGCAGGCATTTCCGAATGAGGTGGCACGTCTCCCGGAAGTTCCCGGACTGCGGAATACGAGCCTGTCAGCGAAAACCGACGTTGCGGTACGAAAATCGAGGCGTGGCACGAAAATCGAGAAAGTCAAGCCCGCCAGCCGCGGATAGATCTGCGGCCAAGTGGGTGCGCCAGCACGAAAACCGGGAAATCAGCACTCAGCAGCTGAGTGCGATGGGAGGTGTGCCAGCTGGCCAGCCGCAGATCCATCTGCGGCCAGCCGCAGATAGATCTGCGGCTGGCTTTGGCCAGCCTATTTAAGCCGCTTCGGGCAGCATACAGGAGGTTCAGCAAGTTTAGCAATTGTGGAGAAGAAGGAAATTCCAGCAGCAACATAAGCACGGGGACATAGAGAGAAAATAGTGAGATTTTGCTACAAAAATAGAAGAGAATAGTGAGAAAAAAAGAGAGGGAATATTATTCTTGTGATTTGATTGTATCACATAATACTTTTTCTTCTATTCAATACACAAGTTTCACATCCATTTGGATATCAATTGCAAGGTGAAATCTCTTTTATGTATACCAATTCCTATCATGTCATTTGATTGAATTAAATGTAGATTTCATGTAAATTATTGTGGAACAATGGATTAGGGAATTATTAGAGAGGGTTCCATCGGAAACAAAGTTCTTCCTAATAATCCGATGATATCCATTGGGTGAGGTGTTGCTCGTTCATATCGATATATACATTAGATGGAATTGATCTATGTAGATTGTTAATTTTTGGATCCTTGTGGGGCGTTAAGCAATCCGTTGTTTAGTTATGTTTATTGTAATCTATTTGATGTTTGTGATAAATTGTGGATGTGAGCCTAGGAGCGTGACACCATGGTCCGAATCCGATGATGGACAAAATTTTGACGTATGTATTTAGGAACAATGTAATCCTTCGTTGTAAACCATGTAACCGTCGGGCCTTAAAATGACGCTAAGGCGAGAATCGGGTTTAAGGCCCCGAAATAGTGAAAGTTGTGATTGTTGGCGATCGGGGACATTTTGATGGCTTACATGCCCATGAATAACCCCGACGCGTGTTTATGCTTGATTTGATTTATGACACGAAATCGATTTCAAAGCTAAATGATAAGATTTTCATAAAATCAATCAAAGTAGGATATTAGAATCACGAGGTTAAAATTTGAGAAATGTTAATGAATGTCGATTCCTATCTAACGAGAAAGCTAAAGAAAATCGTTTTTAAACATCACAAAATTTGATTTTAGAAATAAGTAACGTTTTATTAAATCTTTGTGCATAGGGTGAAAGAGATCCTAGAAATTGCCCATCATTTTATGAAAGCAACGTATAGATCTCGATTCCTATTTAGACGAAGGTTTAAAACTCTTATTTTGCCAAAACGACACTTAATGAAAATCTCATAGTCTTGGACAATTAAAATCAAACCTTTCTCATAAAGAATAAAACTTTCTCGTGTACACCGAAAAGACATTCCGAAGCGTTCTTAAATTAAAACACGGTTTTCCCTAAAAATCCAAATGATTCTTTCATACAAACCCACAACGACATTCACATAGGCACACACACACACGTACACACACACACCTACATTCATGAATTAAAGGATAGGAAAGTATCAAGATTGCGGTAACCGTGTTTCACGGAAGTCGAGGGGTGCCTAACACCTTCCCCTCACTTAAGCAAGCCCCCGAACTCTATGAATCTCAATTCGCAGACCAATTAATTCGGAGTCACATATGAGCCAGCGATTTACAAAAGAATGAAAATTCGGATGAGTTGGTACATCCATTTCAAATATACCAACTGGCGACTCTGGTTAATTGGCTCATCATAAAAAACGATCTTTCAAAACCCCGTCGACATCAATGCCGACCTTTTCCAAACGACATCTAAATCAAAAGGCTAAAATTGGAAAAGACTAGAAAGCGAAAACCTGGCGTCGACAGCTGGCGACTCTGCTGGGGATCATTAGAGGGCTTAAGCCGCTTTCAAAATCTTGATGCTATCCTATCCTTTAAAATTTATGAATGTGTATGTGCGTGCGACATTTTTTATTTATTATTGTGTGAATGTGTGCTTTTGTCCAATGAATGAATGATTGAATGGAGTTGATTTACCTTAAAGTAATCATTTGCATACGGTGAGGACGATGAATGTGAATGTATGTTGAGATTGTACCTCCTCCTGAGGCGAACCCGTCGGTTGCTTATTACTGGACTCGATGGGGCTGCTCCCCGGAGATGGCTCAGGAAACGCACCACTCAAATCCGCTCCAATCGAAAGGGCTCAAACGAGTAGATTGCGAAGATTTGGGAACCTTCATGCCGAAAAGCCCGTGAGAGTAACCCTAGGATAGGTCAGCCTCTAATTAACCCAACGCAGGATAAGTCTCTTCATGCCCTTTTACGTTTCTGCGCATAAATGCCATAATTCCATTGCAACATATTCATATATGCTTCCCCTTTATGTCAAAAGAAAATACTAACCTCTGTGTTTTGCAGGGAACGACACGGGAAGCATAAATCATATCTAGCATGTATTATTTCAATAAGGAACCGCTAACGAGTTGTTTTGCAGAAAAAGATTAAAAAACCCAAAAACACACAAAAGGTTACGGTTTTAGCATGCATCCATTCTTTCATTTCCCCAAGACTAAACTTCGAACCGTTGTTTCGCAGGATTGCTCCTCAAACCCGTTCGCAGTCTAAGAAAGCCCAAAATTCTACATCTGAAATGGCTGATATTCCTAATCATAGTTCCATATCTCGGGAAGAGTTTGATGACTTCAAAAAACAGATGATGGAAATGGCCACGATGCTAAAAGAGCAGTTCCTACTCAGACAGGATCCGCCAAGCCAAGGACCACATAATATTCCACCACCAGGGGGTGACCAGAATCCTCCTAAAAATGTTGTGAACCTGGGTAAGGATGACCAACCCCAACTCAAGGACGAGCCAGTCATTACAAGGGCCGTTCCCATACCTAGCAGGACAGTGATTACTATCCCGGAAGAAGGAGACACGGACGACCTTCGGAAAAAAATGAAACACATGGAGGAGACCATCCAATCTCTAAGAGGCATAGGCTCCCTGGGTAGGGTTAATTACTCAGATCTGTGTGTCTTCCCCGGAACCAGATATCCAGAAAAGTTCAAGGTCCCCGAGTTCGAAAAATACAATGGAAAGGGAGACCCCTACACGCACTTGAAAATATACATTGGAGAACTCGGGTCTTATGCCGAGAACGAGGGGCTGAGGATGCAGCTATTCCAGAAAAGCTTAACAGGGGTGGGGAGGCAAGGAATCTGGTATGCCCGCCTTGACCATGCCCGAATCCACAAACTGGGAGGAGTTGGCCCATACCTTCTTAACCCAATACAGCTTTCAGACCCAGATGGCCCCTGATAGATATCAAATGACAAAAATCAAGAAGCAACCAAAAGAATCTTTCAGGGACTATGCACAACGATGGAGGGGTAATGGCTGCACAGGTGAATCCCCCGAATGAGCGAGGCGGAAATGGGTAATGACCTTTGTGGACATTCAGGAGGCGCCCTATTAATGAGCGGGTGATATCGGGGATTGGAAGACCTTTTGCCGAGATGATTTTAAAACATGGAGAAATGGTGGACATGGGGTTAAAGTCTGGTAAGGATCCGGGACACTCACAGCTCTGGAAGTGGTTGCAGAGCAAATCCAGAGTGGAAACTATGGCAGCACTTCCCGTAGGATCCAACAGAAAAAGGAGGAAGATGTTTCCCTCATCCTGCAGGGATCATCTAGAAACGTAGAGAACAATCCTCCAGTGCAAATACAGAAAATCGTGCCACCCCGACAACCTAATTTCAATTATCAAAGGTCAGATGAACAAAGAAGATTTGAGACAGCAAGAGATCGGGTATTCACCCCGCTTGGGGAGCCTCTCGAGCAGATTTTGGCGGTATTAATAGCACAGGGAAGGATACGCGATTTGGCACCCCCAATTGACCCGAAAGGGAGAGGATTTGATCCAAGTAAGAAGTGTGCGTACCATTCGGGTTCTCCTGGTCATGATACTCAGGAATGCTGGGCGCTGAAGCACAAAATTCAGAACATGATCGATAGCGGGAAAATCGTGGTAGAGCAGCCAGAGGTTATGAAGAAGGACCATGAGTAGATGCCAGTTGTTGTTCCTTATTTTAAAATTGTGCATGATTATGTTATTTTGTCATGTTATCTTAAAGATGATCATTGCGAGAAAATGCCTTATATATGACAAATATTTTGTTTCATGCCAGGTGTACCAATTTGAGTGTCTTTTGCCTAACAAACGATTCTTCAAATTCGAAAGTTGACTACGATTTTGATATTGGGCTGGATTTCGATTTAATGGGCATTGAGCAAGATGAGACAGATAATGACGGCACGCCTGACGAGATCAAAGGATGGGTCGAAGACAAACCCCAAACCCAACTCAAACCAAACCATCACCATAAAAAATTGGAACCCCTGACAAACCCAGAGAGCTCAAAATAGGAACAGATCTGACCCCTAGCCGAAAAACAGAGCTGTTAAGCCAGTATGGAGATATCATTTGCCGATATGGGCAACCTGAGGCCTTAGTCTCCGACAATGCCAAAAAATTTGAGCAGTACCCTTATGAAGGAATTATATGACCAGTTCAAGATCAAACACCTCAATGCTGTCATTTGCCGTCCTAAGATGAATGGGGCTAGTGGAGGCTGCGAATAAGAATATCAAGAAGATCATGGCGAGGAATGTCTGCTAAACATCGGGGATGGCCGGATCTGCTAACCTTTCACCCTGCTGGCGTACCGAAAATCGGTGCGTATTTCCTACAGGGGGCAACCCCTTTACCACTCCTGGTATACGGAATAGAGGTAGTTCTGCCATTTGAGGTTGAGATGCTCAGATAAACGAGGAGGGTTGAATGCAAGGTCGATACGACCAATTGGCCCTAATTGATGAGAAAACGGTGGCTGCTATTTCACGCGGCCAGTTGTATCAGCAAAGAATCTCTCGATCTTACGACAAAAGATAAGACCTCAGAAGTTCAAAGAAAATGACCTAGTGCTAAAGAAAGGCATGCCTTCTCCATTAAAAAAAAAAAAAAAAAAAAAAAAAAAAAAAAAAAAAAGCAAAGCCAAAGGGAAGCTTGCCCCGAACTGAGAGGGGCCTTTTCGTGATTAAGAAGGTGATATCCGGAGGAGCCCTCATATTGCAAGAGAGGGATGGAGAGGTGTTTCCATAACCCCTCAATTCCGACTCGGTGAAGCGGTTCCATTAAAAAAAAAAAAAAAAAAAAAAAAAAAAAAAAAAAACCAATTCCCAAACAACCAGAAAAAGCCCTTGAAAGAACCCATCATCATCATCATTTTCTCGTCGTTCTTTGAAAGAACGAACTACGTGGGACCTGATCTCCCCGACTTGTGGGGGGGTACGTAGGCAGCCATCGTGGCACGGTCCCATACCTTACAAAATAATACTTTTCTTCTGTCAAAACCAATTCCCAACAACCAGAAAAGCCTTCCTATACCCTCAAAACCTTCCCGAAAGTCAGCCACCTGATCAGCTTCATCTCAAGTGACATAACCCGGACCCAACCAAACACTTAGTCAAAAAATCTAAGACTCAGTCCGATGAAATCAACAGGGTGTGCGGTAGTATCTGTCAAATCTCCATCAAGACTTGAGAAGAAAAAGAGGGGCAAGATATCAAAATCGTGGTTGACTGGATAAAATGAGGATCCGATGAAAGGCAACGAACGAAAAAAGGGGAAAATGACTGAATATAAATGCATGTCTATATATATAAGTCATTTCGTTACAAGATTTTCCTTTTCGATAACAGATGAAACTGACATAATCTATGCAGGAGATAAAATGATCTACAGATCTGAAACTAACTTAAGCAGGATGGATAAAGTGGTGGATAGGTCTGAAGCATCGGCGTCCCCTGCAATCTACTGCCCCATCATGTCGATACGATCCAATAAAGAAATGGCTCGGCTAACGGTAGTAATCAAGGCCAGTCGGATCCGGCCATCCTCAGCGACCCGACTAGGGGCAAAATCAGCTGAGATGGAATCATATCTGGAGGACATATCCGTAGACTCGGGGGGAGGGGAATGAATACCTCTGGGGCGGTGTCATCAGTGAAAATCACTCAAGAGTCATCAAATACTCCAAACTGACTCAAACCAACCACGACAAGTTGGTGAGCAACCTGGGAAGGCATCCAAGCAAACCACGACAAGTTGGTGAGCAACCTGGGAAGGCATCCAAGCAAACCACGACAAGTTGGTAAGCAACCTGGGAAGGCATCCAAGCAAACCACGACAAGATGGTGAGCAACCTGGGAAGGCATCCAAGCAAACCACGACAAGTTGGGGAGCAACCTGGGAAGGCATCCAAGCAAACCACGACAAGATGGTGAGCACCCTGGGAAGGGCTGATATCCAAGCAAACCACGACAAGTTGGTGAGCAACCTGGGAAGGCATCCAAGCAAACCACGACAAGATGGTGAGCACCCCTGGGAAGGGCTGATATCCAAGCAAACCACGACAAGTTGGTGAGCAACCTGGGAAGGCATCCAAGCAAACCACGACAAGATGGTGAGCACCCTGGGAAGGGCTGATATCCAAGCAAACCACGACAAGTTGGTGAGCAACCTGGGAAGGCATCCAAGCAAACCACGACCCAGATGGTGAGCACCCTGGGAAGGGCTGATATCCAAGCAAACCACGACAAGTTGGTAAGCAACCTGGGAAGGCATCCAAGCAAACCACGACCAGATGGTGAGCACCCTGGGAAGGGCTGATATCCAAGCAAACCACGACAAGTTGGTAAGCAACCTGGGAAGGCATCCAAGCAAACCACGACAAGATGGTGAGCACCCTGGGAAGGGCTGATATCCAAGCAAACCACGACAAGTTGGTGAGCAACCTGGGAAGGCATCCAAGCAAACCACGACAAGATGGTGAGCACCCTGGGAAGGGCTGATATCCAAGCAAACCACGACAAGTTGGTGAGCAACCTGGGAAGGCATCCAAGCAAACCACGACAAGATGGTGAGCATCCTGGGAAGGGCTGATATCCAAGCAAACCATGACAAGTTGGTGAGCAACCTGGGAAGGCATCCAAGAAAACCACGACAAGTTGGTGAGCAACCTGGGAAGGCATCCAAGCAAACCACGACAGAGTGGTGAGCAACCTGAGAAGGCATCCAAGCAAATCACGACAAGATGGTGAGCACCCTTGGAAGGGCTGAGATCCAAACAAACCACCACAAGGTGGTGAGCAACCTGGGAAGGCATCCAAGCGAACCACTACAAGTGATGACATCTGTAGAACAGTATCAAAAGACTGTACAGGAGTCATTTTTTTCTCAATTTACATGTTGGGTCACATGCATGAATAGATGATAATTCTGTCTGTGATCCATGAAATGAAAAAAAAATCGAGCAGGTTAGGTGTCAAAGTCCTAGCCTATCAGAGTCAAAAGCGATGGCGGCCAAGAACGATGTACAAGGACGAACTCCTAGGATGCCTCTCAAACTAGTCAGGAGGATAACGTCCTTTGATAACAATGCGATGGGATAAGGTGATCGCGAGACGAGCGACCGGAGACGAAACCCGGCATTCGCAGGACAATCGACCGGAGATGAGACCCGGCGATTACAAGACGAGCGACCGGAGACGAGACCCGGCACTCGCAAGATAACTAACCGGCGACGATAACCGGGGGTTACGCGATAGGTGACCGGCGACGATACCCGGCCCCGAACGAGACGATAGATTGAAAGAGTGAACCCAAAGACTAACAAACACGGTAAAGGGGTTGATACATTGACACTATTACGAATGTCTTGCATGCGTTACATCTTATGTTGCATCATAAGCTATATGTGTGGCATCATGTATGTACTGTCATTCTTACGCACTGTCATTCATGCATCGAGTGTCTATTCTTTATCCTGTTCATTTCATTTATCATTTCATAAACATGATAAAGAGGGGCAGCTGTAGACACCTAAATTTTGCGTTTCCTTATACTAACCATTACAGGAGGGCGAAATCGTCAATTGAACCGACTTGCGGAGCAAAGGAGCGGGCACAAGGGCAAGCGCCCGCACCGCCGCAATGTTTTGGGCAACCCCAAGTTTACGCGACAATAAAGCCGTCCGAGGCAGGCATTTCCGAATGAGGTGGCACGTCTCCCGGAAGTTCCCGGACTGCGGAATACGAGCCTGTCAGCGAAAACCGACGTTTGCGGTACGAAAATCGAGGCGTGGCACGAAAATCGAGAAAGTCAAGCCCGCCAGCCGCGGATAGATCTGCGGCCAAGTGGGTTGCGCCAGCACGAAAACCGGGAAATCAGCACTCAGCAGCTGAGTGCGATGGGAGGCGTGCCAGCTGGCCAGCCGCAGATCCATCTGCGGGCCAGCCGCAGATAGATCTGCGGCTGGCTTTGGCCAGCCTATTTAAGCCGCTTCGGGCAGCATACAAGAGGTTCAGCAAGTTTAGCAATTGTGGAGAAGAAGGAAATTCCGTAGCAGCAAACATAAGCACGGGAATAGAGAGAAAATAGTGAGATTTTGCTACAAAAATAGAAGAGAAAGTGAGAAAAAAAGAGAGGAATATTATTCTTGTGATTTGATTGTATCAACATAATACTTTTTCTTCTATTTCAATACACAAGTTCACATCCATTTGGATATCAATTGGCAAGGTGAAATCTCTTTTATTATACCAATTCCTATCATGTCATTTGATTGAATTAAATGTAGATTTCATGTAAATTATTGTGGAACAATGGATTAGGAATTATTAGAGAGGGTTCCATCGGAACAAAGTTCTTCCTAATAATACCGATGATATCCATTGGGTGAGGTGTTGCTCGTTTCATATCGATATATACATTAGATGGAATTGATCTATGTAGATTGTTAATTTTGGATCCTTGTGGGGCGTTAAGCAATCCGTTGTTAGTTATGTTATTGTATCTATTTGATGTTTGTGATAAATTGTGGATGTGAGCCTAGGAGCGTGACACCATGGTCCGAATCCGATGATGGACAAATTTTGACGTATGTATTTAGGAACAATGTAATCCTTCGTTGTAAACATGTAACCGTCGGGCCTTAAAATGACGCTAAGGCGAGAATCGGGTTTTAAGGCCCCGAAATAGTGAAAGTTGTGATTGTTTGGCGATCGGGGACATTTTGATGGCTTACATGCCCATGAATAACCCCGACGCGTGTTTATGCTTGATTTGATTTATGACACGAAATCGATTTTCAAAGCTAAATGATAAGATTTTCATAAAATCAATCAAAGTAGGATATTAGAATCACGAGGTTTAAAATTTGAGAAATGTTAATGAATGTCGATTCCTATCTAACGAGAAAGCTAAAGAAAATCGTTTTTTAAACATCACAAAATTTTGATTTTAGAAATAAGTAACGTTTTATTAAATCTTTGTGCATAGGGTGAAAGAGATCCTAGAAATTGCCCATCATTTTATGAAAGCAACGTATAGATCTCGATTCCTATTTAGACGAAGTTTTAAAACTCTTATTTTGCCAAAACGACACTTAATGAAAATCTCATAGTCTTGGACAATTAAAAATCAAACCTTTCTCATAAAGAATAAAAACTTTTCTCGTGTACACCGAAAAGACATTCCGAAGCGTTTCTTAAATTAAAAACACTGGTTTTCCCTAAAAATCCAAATGATTCTTTCATACAAACCCACAACGACATTCACATAGGCACACACACACACGTACACACACACACCTACATTCATGAATTAAAGGATAGGAAAGTATCAAGATTGCGGTAACCGCGTTCTATGAATCTCAATTCGCAGACCAATTAATTCGGAGTCACATATGAGCCAGCGATTTACAAAAGAATGAAAATTCGGATGAGTTGGTACATCCATTTCAAATATACCAACTGGCGACTCTGGTTAATTGGCTCATCATAAAAAACGATCTTTCAAAACCCCGTCGACATCAATGCCGACCTTTTCCAAACGACATCTAAATCAAAAGGCTAAAATTGGAAAAGACTAGAAAGTGAAAACCTGGCGTCGACAGCGTGCACGACGTGCGGCGTCGGCTAAGCCGTGAGTGGCAGCAGCACACACGTGCAGCAGGTGGGGCGCCAGGCAGGTGCCGTGCAGCGCGCGCGGGCGCGTGCAGGCCTCGTGATAAGTGCATAATATTCATTTATTTTTATTCCTTTATATTTAGTTTATTGCATGATTTATTATGTATATGCACTTATTAGGTTGTTTATTGATTTCAGGAGAATTCAGGGTCAAAAGTGGAAAAAGATGGAAAATCGGAGCTTAAACGAGGAAAAGTTGAAAAGTTGGAAAATATGAGGTTCTCGCCCCGACGAGAACTTTGTACTAGGACTTCTCGCCCTGGCGAGACAGCCTCTGCTCGTTTTCGTCCCAGCCGAACCAGATCTCGCCCCGGCCCAGACTTCTCTGGAGTTTCTCGCCCCGGCGAGAAACCCAGTGCAAAAATTCTCGCCCCGGCGAGAATGGCGGAGTTGACCAAGTTTGACCAGCTTTGACTTTTTGTAATTTTTGAGGATTTCTATTTCAGATTGGATTCTTAATTCTTAGAGACTTAGGACTATAAATAGATGTTTTTAATTTATTATTAGGGAGATCTTGACAACTACAATTGTAACCCTAATTGGAGAAGATTGAAGGCATGTCAGGCTAAACTCTTACTTTCAGTTCTAAGGGATGTTGAACCTTTTTCATAATTAATGGTTTAATCAGGTTTTATTTATTTATTCCTTCTTACATGAGATTTATTCTGATAATCTGTTTTTAATTGATTATATGTTATTTAATCTTTTGATTTGATTTGGCCAATTGAATTAATTTGATTAATATCATCTGCTAGATTAAGATATAGTATTAAGCAAACGATATTATATATGATCATAGGTAGCAATTAATAGTATTTGATTGTGGACAAGCTTTTGGATATTATTAAGTTTATTAGAAGGCAAGTTAAATAATTCCTGATTGTGTAATTGTTGCTTGGAATAACCTAATTCTTTAATTCTTCATGCTGCTGTTATATTAAATCTAGACTGATAGTTCTAGGTTATATGATAGTTAGAGTCTCTTGAGGCGATTGTCACATTTGATTTACACAGAAGGAGAATTTTGGATAATTAGCGATTGCGGTTATCTAGGGTTATTAATCTCATTGAAGGATGAATATTGTTAAACTCGACTTTTCCATAACTGTGTTAAGGTGATACTAAACTGAAGAACTGAAGCTTTTTATTCATTGATCACTCTTAATTACTTTTGTTAGCTTAGTGAATCAAACTCAAAACCCTCCATTCATAGAAATAATAGGAATATTAGAATAAGTAAAAGATTAATTCACTTCTCTGTAGGATCGATCCTTGCTTGTCATTATACTAAGTTTTGTGCTAGTAGATTGTTAGTAAGGTATTAATTTTGGAGTGTAAAACGACAACTCCCAAATTTTGGCGCCGTTGCCGGGGAAGTGTTGTTTATCTTTATTTATTCTTCATTTTATTTTATTTTATTTTATTTTTGTTCATTATCGTAGTTTATGACACGATCCTCTCAATCCGGTGATTTGAATTTTGATCCAGAAATTGAGAAAACTGCACGCAGGCTAAGGAAAGAAGCTCATCAAGTTCGAGGCATCACTACAGAGTCAGACGAAATTCCATCACCGGGACTCAACATAGCACTTGAATTACTGTCAAATACATCATCCACTGATTCAGAGGAAGAAGAAGAAATGGCGGTGCCAAATAACAATAGAACACTCAAAGAATTAGCCACTCCCAATCTTAATCAACAACCCTTATGCATTGAATATCCTACTTTAACTGCTGCTTTTGAACTTAAATCGGGAATAATTCATCTTTTGCCTACTTTTCGTGGTCTCACAGGTGAGGATCCATACAAGCACTTGAAGGAATTCCATGTGGTGTGTTCCACCATGAAGCCACATGGAGTAACTGAGGATCAAATCAAGCTAAGGGCATTTCCATTCTCATTGGGAGATCTAGCAAAAGACTGGTTGTACTATCTTCCTTCAGGGTCAATACAGTCATGGAATGACATGAAAAGGCTGTTCTTGGAGAAGTACTTTCCTGCTTCAAGAGTTGCCAACATCAGAAAGGAGATATGCGGCATTCGACAGTTCAGCGGAGAGACACTGTATGAGTATTGGGAAAGATTTAAAAAACTGTGTTCCAGTTGTCCTCCCCATCAAATAGACGATCAACACCTGATTCAATACTTTTATGAGGGATTATCACCAATGGATCGGAGTATGATCGATGCTGCAAGTGGAGGAGCACTAGTAGATAAGACACCAGAGGCTGCGAGGACTCTAATTGCAAATATGGCTGCTAATTCTCAGCAGTATGGGACAAGGAATAACCATACACCTGCAAGAGTGAATGAGATGACCACGAGCAACCTTGAACAACAAATTTTTGATCTAACTGTGCTGGTTAGACAAATGGCTACAGGAAATACACCTGCAGCAAAAGTGTGTGGGATTTGTTTAATGGGTGGTCACAGTACTGATTCTTGTCCGACATTACAAGAGGATGAAACCGCACAATAAGCTAATGCGATGGGGAACTATCAGGCACAACCACAGCGGAAGTATGACCCGTACTCCAACACTTACAATCCAGGATGGAGGGATCATCCTAACCTTAGTTATGGAGGAAATAGGCCACCAGCGCAAAGCGTGTATCCGGTTAGACAGCAAGGGTTCCCACAAGGTTCTCAACCAACTCAACCCCAATATCAACCAAGACAGGCAGCTCCTGCAAATCCTGGAACATCTTTGGAAGACATGTTCAATGTGACGCCCCCAAATTCGGGTCTCCAACTACTCGAATCCGGTCATAACGATCCAATACAACATTCACCTCTAACAACGTACATTGACTAAAATGCGGAATATAACAAACATATGTTGTTCATTAAAAAGGTGTTACTAGTCCTAAGATACAATAACCTTAAATACTTAACACGGATCCATACCCCAAGTAACTGTCAGGGTTTAAATTACATTGATAATAATTAACTACACATAAGATAAAATCAGCTATGTGAAGCCTATCACTTCATCTTCTCTTTACCCTTGCTTTTTTCTGATGTCTCGGGTTTAGCTGCAATGAAAGTCATGATATAGCAAGGGTGAGCAACGAGTTTGCTCAGCAAGTTTAAAGTACAACAATAAGGGATATATCATGATGAAGGGAATATAGAAAGCGAATTCTACAATATAATTATCAGAAGCAAGAACAATAATTGCTTTTAGAACAGTTGATAGTCAAGTAGACTTGAACAATAACTTCCAAAGGAGTCAATAGCTAGTTGACCCTCTGGTTACTAGCTACAGAATAAGTACTTGAGGGGATCAGCGTCGCGTACGCTATGTATATGCATAACATTTAACTCTGTTGTTTGTACCTTATATACGGTACCTGGGGTATTCCCCTATAATAAAAGGGGTGTTCATTTAGTCTAAGAATCCTTACCATCGATTGGTTCGGATAGCTTTTATAAATTCTCACATACTTGCCTGACCGAACAAGGGTTCAGACTTAATCATGAATAGTTCGTGAATTTCGAAACTTTAATAAATGTACGAATTCAAATGCACTGAATGCGAGTGTCAATAATATTGATGTGAAATAACTGTAAATTAATTAAACCACTTAAGCATTCTTGGAATAAAATTTCAAGCTACAATGCAATAGTAGCCTGCTCAAATGAAAAGAAGCTTGCAACAATTAAAGTTTCGGAATAGAGAACTTGCATTCAATATACTGAAAGAATGAAGTTAGGGAACTTGCCTGTTTGCTCCGCTATAAATAAAGTTTAGCTTTAATTAATTGACCTTGGATAACCTATCATATGATAAAGTCGATTTATCCATTAGCATTGCACAGCTGTATATCGATACACTCATAAAATAAATGATAGCTAATCATGATTACTTATTCTTTGAATACTCAGATTATTACCCTTATTTGTCTCTAAATATGGGTTAATAATCCTTATTCATGAAAATAAATAATTAATTTACTATGCATTACTAACTAATAGTGACTAGTTTATAAGTCATTTAGTTTTATTCGCACTTAATTATTATTCACCTTTAAGGTAATTGAGTAATTATTATTCCTTGTTCCTTATTCAACATTAATTAAATACTTAATGTATTTGTAATATTCCGAACCCTAATAAGATTTGTATATGTAAATTATGTGTTTAATAAATGAATTTTCATGATCTGACTTGATATTATGTGATTGTGTATTTTATTAAACAATTAGGTCAAATAAAAAATTTTCGCCAAGCAGTTGTGTCGTGCTTAATCGGACAAAATAATTTGTCGTGCTTCCGGCGAATTCACCAAGAAGCGTCTCGGCAAATTATTTTTATAAGCTGCTGTGTCGTGCTTAGAAATGACGAAGTGATTTGTCGTGCTTTGGAGTTAATATAATATTTTATTAACTGATAAAATTCTAAAATAAGTTAAATAAGGTTTAAAATGTTAAACTGAAATAGAAACCCTAATTTGAAAACCCTAATTGATAATAATTGTCCGAATTGATTAATTAAAACCCTAATTATTGTATAATAATCTTAATTGATGTAATTAAGATTTAAATAATGAATCATAATATTAATTATGAATTGTTAAGATTAAATTAAACCCTAAACGGAAGATTGAAAACCATAATTGTGGAATTGAAAACCCTAAACCCTAATTAGAAACCCTAAAACCCTAATTTGATTCACGAACACTAAGTTATGGAGTTATAAATCTTAATTATGATATAATATCTTAATTAAGGTATTACTAAACCTAAATTAACATCCTAATCATGATTAACAAAAATCTAGGTTTAATTAGTAAAGAAATAAATCAAAAATCAAATTATGGACCAATCAAAAGAGGATAGGAATGAGAAATCAGATATTTAATCAAACCTCCATCACAAGCAGGTCATTAGGATCAGAGTGTAAGTAGCACAAGTTACCAAGCTAGATATTTGTGGATGCCAAATTGGAATAAATCACTTAGAAACCCTAATTTGCAAGTTCCTATAAGTAGAACCCTCATCTGATCAGTTGGGCACGAAAATTTTGAAGCTTAAACACATATAAGACATACCACATCAACCCTCTGCAAGCACAAGGTCAGAATCAACAGCCAGAAATTAAAAATCCACTTAGAAAGGTATTAAATCAATTTTGGATGCTAGATCTTTAAGTTGTTAGTGATTTTATGTTTTAGATATTTAGATATGTGTTATAATATGTTAATAAGTGATCTGGGTTGGTTAAACAAGGTTTCATAACATTTAAATGGTCGAATTTGATGAAATAGTGTAACTGTCAAGAACAGCTAAAAACAGTCTGACAGGTAAGTTTGTCAGGCCTTTTGATCGTCTTAGATTAGTTGTTTGATCTTCTTTTATGCATGTATGTGTAGCCTGCTATGTGGTCTTTAAATCCCGACGTGTAGTATAGCAAGCAAAGGTCTAGATCAAAAGTTATGATCGGTCAAAGGAGCTTTGACCGTGCGGATTTTGCATTTTCTGGGCAACCCAGAAAGTTCTGACAAGCTTTGTCAGATATTGAAGCAACCTAGAATCGACCAAGATGATGTGTTTTAGGTGATTTAATTGCTTATATTTGTAGAATGTCATATAGAGAACAACTTCATAACATAAAAACACATAAAGAGTAATCGATCAAGCCGGAAATTTCAGTCAAAGTGCCTTGACCGCGACTGACTTATGAATTTCTGGGTTACCCAGAAATTCATAAGAACAGCCAGTCTCCGCTACTTCGACCCGACTTTTGAAGCAGCATTTGATGTTGTTTAAACTATGTTTTGGTATGTCGTTGTAGTCTGCCATGAATACTATAACTACAAACAAGAAAATTAAACAAACAATAAATCAACACGGATTAAATTAAGGCCAAAGTAGGCAAGTCGCAACTGACTTCGTGTTCTTGAGCCTCAAGAACACCTATAGCGACAATTTACCCCTTTAGCGACAGTTACTATTCATATTAAATAAATATAATTAAATAAATTAAAAATAAATAAATAAATATTAAATAATTATTAATAATTAATAAATAAATTCGAAAATTCATTTTTAATTATAAAAAAATTATTTTTAATATTTTTATATATTCTGATATATTATTTAATTTAATTAAATATTAAATAATAATTATGATAAATTATTTAATAATTGTTTTAATTATTTAAAAAAATGATATTAAACTATTAAATAATTATATTAATTATTTAAAAATGATATTAAAGTAAATAAAATTATTATATATAATAATTAAATAAAATATTAAATATTTAAATAATATTATTAATGATAAATAAATCATTTAAATAATATATTAAGTATTTAAAAATTACTTTAAATGATAATTAAATCATTTAAATATTAAATTAAGTTTTGAAAATTATGATAAATAATAATTAAATTAATATAATGATAAAATAAATTCTAAAAATATTATTAATGGTAAAATAAATCATTTAAATAATATTCTATCTTTCTAAAAATATTATAAATAATAAATAAATCATTTAAATAATATTTTAGGTATCTAAAAATATTCTAAGTGACAAATAAATTATTTAAATAACATATTAAATGTTTTAAAAATATTCTAAATGATAAATAAATCATTTAAAAATATGCCTATGCTTGTAAAATTATTTAAAAATACTTCCAAGCTTATAAAAATTATTCTAAATGATAAATAAGTCATTTAAATAACATAGTAAATGTTTTAAAAAGATTCTAAATGATAACTAAATCATTTAAAAATATTCCTAAGCTTGTAAAATTATTTAAAAATATTTCCAAGCTTATAAAAATTATTTAAAAATAATATTAAGGTTTTAAAAATATTATAAATGATAATTACCTTATCTAGACTAATAATTAGACTTGCAAATGAAGTTTTATCGAACAATTTATGTGTTTAGCCATTAAGGATGCGACCGAGATACCGAATCAACGTCAAACCTTAATGAAACTTGTTTAGATTAGCGTGATACATGTTTATATACGTGCTAACGCTTATTATTGGTATACGTAGACTACGTGCGTTGACCGATCGTACTAAATTATAGTGAGCTACGCTAAGGCAAGTATCCCGAACTTGTTTACTTTTGAGCAAGTCTCCCAACTTTGTTATATTTAAGCAAGTATTATACATCTTGCTATCAATTATTGTGAAGTTATTGCTTCTTGTTCAGCATAACTTAAGAAATGAATCATTATTCATATATTGTTTATTCGAGCGGTAAATTGTTGTGTCAAACCAAATTGTTTGGTAAGACATCTATACTGAGTAAATGGAAATGCCTTCATAGGAAGGCCAATAAATGTCGATAATATATTGACCACAAATGGTAGGATGATATGCATACTCCTAGGATATTGGTGAGGCTGATCACCTACCAGATATCCAAAATTCAAATGGTTCTAAGTCTTTAATGACTGATAGACCTAAATGAAATATATGGTTCTTATACAGAACCCTCAGTATACATCGTTGACATCTTTCAAATCAAACACATGGTGTTTACATTGTAAATGAACTTGCTGAGCATTTGTAGCTCATTCTTGCGCATATCTTCTTTTGCAGCTTTAAATGATATTCCTGGTACGTCTGGGACTGATAAGGGGAAAAGCCATGCGTATTAAATTTTATTTCTGTTGTTGAATATTTTAAGCCTTTTTAAAGACTTGTTGTTGTAATAACTTAGTATAACGAATGATGTAACCAAACCAAATGATATGTAATATATTATGATCCTTTATGTTATCGAATGCGTTATACTCTGATCTTTAAATTCTTTAGAATAGTTGTACTAAGTTAAATACAGTGTCTATACGAACTATACATCTGAATGAGGGTATTTAAATGATGTTGAGAGTCCTATAAGCTCTGGGGTTACACTTAATGAGCGCCGGTAAGGTGCCATCTTTACCGGAATGCGCCCCTCAGTTCTATGGACAATCTTATCATTAATACTGTGAATGTCAGATAGATAGGGAATATCGATATGAAAGAGATATCCACAAGATATGAATATGTACATCCAAGTGAGGGTATCCAAACACGGATAACGTTCTGACGAGAACTATTATCTGTTATGGGATACTGTGAACCTTGGATAGATAGAAGTCATATTTTATTGAATATTTATAGTTGTATAGTTCCACGTGAGCACCAGATCTGCTACAGGGGAGTGTAGAGATTTGGGGGCGTCACAGTATTAATTCTACACACACTTAATTATTATTTACTATTAATAATCATTAAGTATTTATTATCTTTATTTATTAGGGGCCAAAATAAATAATTAACTTATTAATCTCACTCATACTTAATCATTATTTCAATAATGATTAAGTAATTGTTATCCTTACTAGCCTTATTCTTACCTAATTATTATTAATTGAATCAAATATTTATTATCTTTATTTATTATTTAGTGATAAATAATAAATAATTACTTTATTAACTTCATTCATACTTAATTATTATTTAATATTAATTAAATAATAATTAAATATTTATTATCTTCATTTATTATTTATTGGGAAATAATAAATAATTATTTATTAACTTTATTCATACTTGATTATTATTTAATATTAATTAAATAATAACTAAATATTTATTATCTTTATTTATTATTTATTGATAAATAAATAAATAATTATTTATTAACTTTATTCATACTTAATTATTATATAATATTAATAATAACTAAATATTATTATCTTTATTTTATTATTTATTGATAAATAATAAATAATTATTTATTAACTTTATTCATACTTAATTATTATTTAATATTAATTAAATAATAACTAAATATTTATTATCTTTATTTATTATTTATTGACGAATAATAAACAATTATTTACTAACTTTATTCATACTTAATTATTATTTAATATTAATAATAACTAAATATTATTATCTTTATTTATTATTTATTGACGAATAATAAATAATTATTTACTAACTTTATTCATACTTAATTATTATTTAATAATAATAATAACTAAATATTATTATCTTTATTTATTATTTATTGATAATAAATAATTATTTATTAACTTTATACTTAATTATTATTTAATATTAATTAAATATTTATTATCTTTATTTATTATTTATTGATAATAAATAATTATTTATTAACTTTATACTTAATTATTATTTAATATTAATTAAATAATAATTAAATATTTATTATCTTTATTTATTTTTATTGATAATTAATAAATAATTATTTTATTAGCTTTATTCGTTAGCGGTTTGCCCAACCATTTATTACCCAGTAGCTGGGTTCGATTCCCAGCAACACCAAACCATTCCTAGCGTGACACTAGGTTCATGCAACAACAACGCACACCCACCCCTGTTCGAAGCTTGCGAACCAACATATGTAATCACATATAATACCCACAATCCAAGCTACTACAACAAGCTACAATTAACAACGATGCACATTCCACATTTGTTTTCAGTTTCTATGAACAACCAAAGGTTGATTTATATATGAACCACATTGTTGACAGCCATTTAATACCGAAACGAAACTCAGTTTGGTTCAGGCATTACAACAAACATATGCTATGCATCCTAAAACACTACGCTAGCTTATTCTCAGTACAACTCAAACTGCCAGAACCTTAAGGTTCTTCAATACATAGATTCTCAAACCAAAGCAATACAACCCAATACAGAGGAACAATTCAATTCAATACAATACCAAGAAACAAAATACCCAAGCACAAAAAGGAAAAAATAAAAAAACAAACCTAACGAAACTATCGCAATAGCTCGGTGAAATCATGGAAGCGTTGTTATACCTTGAAATCGAATTGGGTCGGATTGGGGTCCTAGCTGCCGCCCTCCTCCTTCTCCCAAAATAGGTGACGAAGCCGGCGGACATTCACGGCCAACTTCCCCTGTTCTCTCTCCTTTCTGCGATTTTTATTTCTTTAATTATGACTCACCCTCTAGTTTGGAACCCCAAATTTTTGCAGCTCGGTTTAGGTTTGTGAGGGTTTCAATTTATAGAGGATATTTTACCCAATTGACTTGGGCAATACCCTAATTAATCGAGTCAATGACCGTCGGTAGAAGAGGAGTGGACGGACGGTCGCTCACATCACGCCCCATCATTTCCCAACTGGGTTCGGCCGGCACCCTCGAGCCGCGTAGTCCCGTCGGTCGATTCACGGAATTTCTGGAACCCTTGGTCCGTTTGATTGTTGCTCGGTCGCTGCCCCGTTCCAGTCGTGCCGCCGGTCCCCTCACATTGTCATGTTGTCACACCCCTTTCCCCCCTCCTTTTGCTCCGTTCGATTGAGAGGTTTAGACCCTTAGGCTCTGCAACCCCAAATTAGCTTACCGATTGAATTTTCCCCATTTCATTTGATTTGGTACAATCGGTTGTGAAAAAGGAACGGGTCCAACCCAATTAACGTTGGGCCTTCCGAAATGAAAAGAAGGGTGGCCCAATTCATTTATTAAAATTCATAACACTATGCTTCTAGCATATAAATTAAATAACTAACTAAATAAATTAATTGTTTTAGAAATGTTTATTTTAACAATATACCCCTTATTCGAATTATTTAATTTGATAAATATCATACAGTATCATGGTAAAATAAAAATTTATTTATTTAGGTTTTTCCCAATTTCCTTGCCAACCAACTCTTAGGGTTAAATCACTAATTTATTCGAACTATCAGTGAATCCCTTTAATGCAAAGAAAATTATTGGACTGTATAGTTATATAATTAAATAATACCTATATAAATCCAATTAAGTCCGTAAAATTGAATAAAATAAATTTCTCATATTGAAATAATTTGGTAATAAGGTTTAAAATTCCTGGACATTACATTCAAAGCATTCATGAGTCAGACACAGCAGTTCCAGCAGGAAACGAAAAATTCTGTTCAAGACTTGAGAAATCAGATAGGTCAACTTGCCACCATAGTGGGGAGATTGGATTCTCAAGGTTCAGGAAAGTTGCCCTCCCAAACAGTTGTCAATCCAAGGGAGAATGCTAGTGCGATTACACTAAGGAGTGGAAAAGAGTTGGAAGTACCCAAAGCAGCTACGGAGATTGAAGAGGAAAAAGCTAAAGAGGAGACTGAGACACCAAGGAAAATTGTTACCCCATCTACTCCAGTTACGACCCCACCGTTGTCGTTTCCACCTAGAACACATAAGACTTCAAAGGAGGAAAACGAAAGGGAAATTTTGGAAACCTTCAGGAAGGTAGAGGTAAATATTCCTCTATTGGATGCCATCAAACAAGTGCCCAGGTACGCAAAGTTTTTGAAAGAATTGTGTACTAACAGAAGAAAATTGAAAGATGATGAAAAAGTCACTGTAGGAGAGAATGTGTCAGCAGTGCTTTAAAGAAAAATGCCCCCTAAATGTAAAGATCCAGGAATGTTTACAATCCCATGTAGAATAGGTAATACCAGATTTGAGAAAGCCATGCTAGATCTAAGAGCTTCAATAAATGTCATGCCATTGTCTGTATTTGCTTCTTTAAATCTAGGACCTTTGAAACAAACTGGTGTTATCATTCAACTTGCTGATCGTACTAACACTTACCCTCAAGGGGTAATTGAAGATGTCTTAGTACAGGTGAATCAGTTAATATTTCTGGCAGATTTTTACATTGTGGATATGGAAGATGACAGATCTATAAATCCTTCGCATATCTTGTTAGGGCGGCCATTTTTGAAAACAGCAAGGACAATGATCGATGTGCACAATGGGACCTTGACCATGGAATTTGATGGAGAGAAAATTCAGTTCAATATATATGATGCAATGAGGTACCCTAGTGATGTAAATCATGTTTTTGCTATTGACAACATTGATTCTATAGTGCAGGAATCTTTTGATCAAGTACATCGGGAAAGCTTGGAGATGGCCATTACTAACAACTTGGACATGGATAAAGAGGAAGAATTTGACCAGAATCAGGAATTGAAGGAAGTTGTGGCTGCATTGCACTCTTTACCAAAATTCACAGATAAGTATGCAGTTCAATCAATTCAATTTCCTGTTTCTCATAAAAAACTGTTACCATCTGTGGAGCAAACTCCAATCTTAGAGTTGAAACCCTTACCTGCTCACTTGAAATATGCATATTTAGGGACTAATGAAACTTTGCATGTGATTATTGCTAGTAATCTAACCAAAGTGCAGGAAGAGAAATTGTTGAGAGTCCTAAGGGACCATGTCACAGTATTTGGTTGGACGATAGCAGATATCAAAGGTATAAGCCCCGCGATGTGCATGCATAGGACTCTTTTGGATGATGGAGCAAAGCCCACGAGAGAAGCGCAGCGAAGACTAAATCCACCCATGATGGAGGTAGTCAAGAAAGAGGTGATTAAATTGCTTGATGCAGGTATAATCTACCCCATTTTCGATAGTCAGTGGGTGAGTTTGGTACAGGTAGTTCCGAAGAAGTTTGGAATAACTGTCATCACAAATGACAATAATGAGTTGGTGCCCACACGGATATAAACAGGATGGAGAGTGTGTATTGACTACAGGAAATTAAATGCTGTAACTCGAAAAGACCACTTTCTTCTTCCTTTTATTGATCAACTACTAGAACGATTAGTGGGGCATACTTATTATTGCTTTCTAGATGGTTTTTTAGGTTATAATCAGATCGTGATTGCACCCAAAGACCAGGAAAAGACCACATTCACGTGTCCATTTGGTACTTTTGCATACCAGAGGATGTCGTTTGGACTTTGCAATGCACCAGGTACTTTTCAGCGATGCATGGTAAGCATTTTTTCTGATCTTTTAGAAAATTGCATCGAGGTCTTTATGGATGATTTCACAGTACATGGTGATTCTTTGGATTTGTGCTTGGAAAATCTAACGCGTGTGCTAGATAGATGCTTAGAAACTAACCTTGTTCTTAATTGGGAAAAGTGTCATTTTATGGTAGAATAGGGTATAGTGCTTGGTCATGTTGTGTCAGCTAAAGGTTTAGAGGTTGATAAAGCTAAGATAGATATTGTGTCTGCTTTGCCTTACCCCGCCAGTGTGCGGGAGATTCACTCTTTTCTTGGACATGCAGGTTTCTATCGGAGATTTATCAAAGACTTCTCCAAAATAGCTCTGCCATTATGTAAGTTGCTACAAAAAGATGTGGAATTCCAGTTCGATGAAGCGTGCAAGGAGGCATTTGACATGTTGAAGAGCCTATTGACTTCCGCACCTGTGATTCAACCGCCAAATTGGAATCTTCCCTTCGAAATAATGTGTGATGCAAGTAATTATGCCATCAGAGCTGTTTTGGGCCAAAGAGTTGACAAAGCTGTCCATGCCATCTATTATGCCTCTAGAACATTGAATGCAGCTCAGATTAACTACTCGACAACAGAAAAAGAACTTTTATCTGTTGTTTTTGCTTTAGATAAATTTCGATCTTATTTACTTGGCACTAAAGTTGTAGTTTATTCTGACCATGCAGCTCTCAGGTATTTGTTAACCAAGAAGGACTCTAAACCCAGGATTATCAGATGGATTCTGCTGTTACATGAATTTGACTTGGAAATCAAGGATAAGAAGGGAGCAGATAACTTGGTAGCAGATCACTTGAGTAGACTGGTGAGAGATGAGGAGGCACTACCATTGTATGATTCCTTTCCAGATGAGCGTCTCTTTTCTATTCAGGAGGAATTGCCTTGGTATGCTAACATTGTTAATTATTTGGCAAGTGCATTTATTCCCAATGAATTTTCTAAAAACCAGAAGGATAAGCTTAGGAGTGATGCTAGACATTTTGTTTGGGATGATCCATACCTGTGGAAATTTTGTGCTGATCAGATAATCCGTAGATGTGTGCATAATACCGAAACATTGTCTATTCTAACTTTTTGCCATTCCTATGCTTGTGGAGGTCATTTTGGACCTAAACGGACTGCTCATAGGTTTTAGAAAGTGGTTTTTATTGGCCAACAATTTTTAAAGACTCATATCTATTTTGTAAATCATGCGAGAATTGTCAACGAACAGGTAACATATCACATAGAAATCAAATGCCACAAACTGCCATTTTAATTGTTGAGATTTTTGATGTTTGGGGTATTGATTTTATGGGACCTTTTCCTGTTTCTCATGGTAATATTTACATTCTTTTGGCTGTTGACTATGTTTCTAAATGGGTGGAAGCTAAAGCCATCAGGACTGATGATTCTAAAGTTGTTGCAGATTTTGTCAAAACTAACATATTTGTCAGATTTGGAACTCCTAGAGCTATCATCAGTGATAGAGGAACTCACTTTTGCAACAGGATGCTAGCAGCACTTTTCAGGAAATATAATGTTTTGCAGAAGATTTCTACATCTTATCATCCGCAAAGCAATGGTCAGGCTGAAGTATCCAACCGTGAGGTTAAATCCATTTTGGAGAAGGTTGTCAAGCCAAGCAGAAAAGATTGGAGTCTGCGGCTAGAAGATGCATTGTGGGCGTATAGAACCGCATACAAAACCCCCATTGGTATGTCTCTGTACAGATTGGTTTTTGGGAAGCCATGTCATCTACCCGTGGAGTTAGAACATCAAGCTTTTTGGGCGGTAAAGCAATGTAATATGAGTTTGGATGAAGCGGGGATGCATAGGAAGTTCCAGTTACAGGAATTAGAAGAGATGAGGAATGAAGCCTATGAGAGTTCTCGCCTATACAAAAATAAATCAAAGGCCTTCCATGACAAGCAGATTTTGAGGAAAGATTTCACTGTAGGACAACAAGTTCTCCTATTCAATTTGCGGATGAAGTTATTTCCAGGTAAGTTGCGCTCTCGTTGGGAGGGTCCTTTTGTTATTACTAATGTGTTCTCTCATGGTGCTATAGATATACAGAATCCAAAGACAGGGAAAGTATTCAAGGTCAATGGACATAGGCTGAAACCTTTCCGTGATGAATTTTCGATGGAGAGTGTGGATATGATAGATCTAGTGGATCCGAGCTATGAATGATTGAGGAGAATCGATGTCGAGCTAACGATGTTAACCAAGCTGCTTGGGAGGCAACCCAAGATTTCAGATTTGCTTTTCTATCCCTTTTTTACTTATTTATTGGCTTTTTCGTTATTTCGCTCGTCTTTTGCTTAATTGTCTTACATTGGAGACAATGTAAGGTTTGAGTGTGGGGGAGGGGATTAGATTTAGGTTAGTATAGGGTAGGTAGGTTTGCTCTAAATATTTAGGTTAATATAGGGTAGGTAGGTTTGCTCTAAATGTGACAATCTGAGTTGTTTGGTCAAGTTTTCAAAGGTTTTTGGTTTTAGAATGAAGATTGATGCCATTAATTGAATTTGTTTGATGCTGAATTAATTGATAAATGATGATAATGTAGTTAGGACCCATAGTTAACTGATTTAGATTGAGTTGGTATTGCATGAGTACTTGAGTATGAGATACATGTTTACTTGACTGAGTTAGTTGTGGAGTTGACTTTATGCACTGATTTCATGATTTAGACATGTTTAACTGCTTATCTTGTTTCAGGATCATGTGAAGACAAAATTGGAAATTTAAAAAAAATTGAGAGAAAAAAAAACATTTTTGTGTCAAAAGGAAAACATGTGGTGGGTAGAGATGGAGCGTAAAATGCACTCACCCATAAACACATGCAGCGAGATGGAGCGTAAAACGCACTCGTTGGTGAGAAGAAAAGTGAGATGGAGCATAAAATGCACTCGCTTAAAAAAATGAGAAGAGGTGAAATGGAGCATAAAATGCATTCACCTGAATAAAGAAAAATGACTGGCAGGAAAAAAAACATGTTCTAGTTTTGAGTCAGTGTGCACGGTTGTTGTTCCATACAAACTGAGTTGAGTATCTGTGTTGATCATAGGAGATGCTTATGTGGTTTTAATTTGATTTATGGATGTTTAGTGGGGAATGATGAGGTTATTGTTATTAGTTGATTGATGAAGTATAGAACAAATTTCTGTTGATTGGTGTTAGTATTCATGGATGTGAATTGAATTTGAACCTTTGGTAGTTTGATTGAATAGAATTCAAATGATTTCAATATAACTTTTGTTTTAGTTTACACGAGGACGTGTAAAGACTAAGTGTGGGGGAATTTGATAAGTGCATAATATTCATTTATTTTTATTCCTTTATATTTAATTTATTGCATGATTTATTGTATGTATGCACTTATTAGGTTGTTTATTGATTTCAGGAGAATTCAGGGTCAAAAGTGGAAAAAGATGGAAAATCGGAGCTTAAACGAGGAAAAGTTAAAAAGTTGGAAAATCTGAGGTTCTCGCCCTGGCGAGAACTTTGTACTAGGACTTCTCGCCCCCGCGAGAAAGCCTCTGCTCGTTTTCGCCCTAGCCGAACCAGATCTCGCCCCGACCCAGACTTCTCTGGAGTTTCTCGCCCCGGCGAGAAACCCAGTGCAAAAATTCTCACCCCGGCGAGAATGGCGGAGTTGACCAAGTTTGACCAGCTTTGACTTTTTATAATTTTTGAGGATTTCTATTTCAGATTGGATTCTTAATTCTTAGAGACTTAGGATATTATCTTAGGACTATAAATAGATGTTTTTAATTTATTATTAGGGAGATCTTGACAATTACAATTGTAACCCTAATTGGAGAAGATTGAAGGCATGTCAGGCTAAACTCTTACTTTCAGTTCTAAGGGATGTTGAACCTTTTTTATAATTAATGGTTTAATCAGGTTTTATTTATTTATTCCTTCTTGCATGAGATTTATTCTGATAATCTGTTTTTAATTGATTATATGTTATTTAATCTTTTGATTTGATTTGGCCAATTGAATTAATTTGATTAATATCATCTGCTAGATTAAGATATAGTATTAAGCAAACGATATTATATCTGATCATAGGTAGCAATTAATAGTATTTGATTGTGGACAAGATTTTGGATATTATTAAGTTTATTAGAAGGCAAGTTAAATAATTCCTGATTGTGTAATTGTTGCTTGGAATAACCTAATTCTCTAATTCTTCATGCTGCTGTTATATTAAATCTAGACTGATAGTTCTAGGTTATATGATAGTTAGAGTCTCTTGAGGCGATTGTCATATTTGATTTACACATAAGGAGAATTTCGGATAATTAGCGATTGCGGTTATCTAGGGTTATTAATCTCATTGAAGGATGAATATTGTTAAACTCGACTTTTCCATAACTGTGTTAAGGTGCTACTGAACTGTAGAACTGAAGCTTTTTATTCATTAATCACTCTTAATTACTTTTGTTAGCTTAGTGAATCAAACTCAAAACCCCCCATTCATAGAAATAATAGGAATATTAGAATAAGTAAAAGATTAATTCACTTCTCTGTGTGATCGATCCTTGCTTGTCATTATACTAAGTTTTGTGCTAGTAGATTGTTAGTAAGGTATTAATTTTGGAGTGTAAAATGACAGCTCCCAACTCGGCATGCGCTGAGCACGGGGCGGTGGGCGGTGGGCGCGGGCGCAGGGCGCTGGGCGGTGGGCGTTAGGCGCAGGGCTGGGGCGGCTAGGCAGGCACTGCGCACGGGCACACACATGGTCCTCGGCAGGCAGGCGGGCAACAAGCGAGCAACAGGCGGGCGCCAGGCGAGCGACAGGGCGTGGGCACGGGCGCGTGGCGCGGGCGTGCGGCAGCCAGCGTGCGGGCGTGCAGCATCCAGCGTGTGCCAACCAGGCCGTGGGCGCGCGCGCTAGGCACCGTGCGGGCGCGCCAACGCCGTCCTGAGTGCGATCTGGCATACTTTCAATGCGATCTGAGCTGTATTTTGTCCGACTTTGGCTATGGTTTCTTGATGGAGGCTATATATATTCTCTTTGGAGCCTCATATCAGACATCTAGAAAGAGAGGCTACAAAATACATCAAACAAAAGTGCTAAAGGCTGCAAATCAAGTTGAATCAAGCCATAAGCCAAGGAACTCAGTCAACAAGAATTGCAAAACTAAGGAGGAGAGCTAGAAACCAACAGCAACCCAAGGAACAACAGCTGAACAGCTTCAAAAGTCGTTTCATTTCTAGATTTTCATCTCCTTTGTAATTCGAATTTGACAATGTATAAATTGAAATTGATGTTTATTGTAGCTATCATGAACTAACCTTATATTCTAAGATTGCAATGGAACCCAACACATAAATTGAATTGAATTCTCTCTCTATTGATTTTAGTTATTCATTTATGAATTGATTATCATAACCCTTGCTTTCTAGATTAATTGTTTGGCCCGTAATTACCTTGGGAACCTATATGAACTTGACGAACGGATTATAGGTTAAAACATAGTTATGATAACATGCGAGAGTATAGATTGTTGTGGGTTATTAATCGGATTAAGTGACGTGTGTCTTATTAATTATCCGCAATAATAGGTATCTTGATAGTAGTTGGGATAGACATATACCTAATTACCGCATGCAACCAATTAAGACTCTAGTCTTAATGACTTCCGATGTGAAAGTTGGTAATTGAGGGGACGATTAATGAGATTTAGTGACACGTGTCTTATTAATCATTCTTAAAATTAGTCTCTTGATAGTGTATATGATAGACAAATACCTATGCACTGCTTAGGAAGATTCGTGATTGACCATCGACAGAGGCTCTCATGAAGTTTTGATTTCTCGGTTGTCAATTCGTATGAGATAACTGATTAAAAAACGAGAGTTAGGAGATTCAAATGACGTGTTGGGGGAAATTGTAATCTTAGATCTTTCTATCTTGATATTTTACCGTGTTTTATTCATTACTTGTCTTATGAACTCAACCAATCAACAAAACTCAAATTTTCATCGTTTAAATTAGATCAAATTGATATACGATTGGTACTTGGTACTTATTCGTCATAATTCCCTATGGGTTCGACTCATATCTTATCAATATATTACTTGTGGATCGTGTATACTTGCACGTGTGTGTTTATCGATTGTTAAATCGTTCAACAAGTTTTTAGCACATAAAAGTATACAAAAACATATAAAAGCAATACAAAACTACAAACACAACAATAAGATGAAAACACATAAAACCAAACGAAATGACTTAGGATTTACAAATTATCAAGCTCAAAAGCACTTAATTTGTGTATATAAAACACACTATGTATCATGTATACATCCTCTTCTAGTTTTGTATTGAGGAACGCCGTTTTCACGTCCATTTTCCAGATCTCGTAGTCATAGTAAGCTGCAATCGCAAGCAAAATCCAAATGGACTTGAGCATTGCAACTGGTGAGAAGGTTTCGTTATAGTCAACTCCTTGCCTTTGTTTGAAACTTTTTGCCACCAGTCTGGCCTTATAGGTCTCTACCTTCCCATCTGCTCCAGTCTTTCTCTTAAAGACTCATTTGCACCCTATAGGCACTATGCCTTCCGGTGGAGAAACCAAAGTCCATACTTGGTTCTCACACATGGAGTCTGTCGACGCCGGGTTCTTCTCGTCTCTTTTGTCTTTTCCAATTTTAGCCTTTTGGTTTAGATGATTTTTGGAAAAGGTCGGCATTGATGTCGACGGGGTTTTGAAAGATCGTGTTTTATGATGAGCCAATTAACCAGAGTCGCCAGTTGGTATATTTGAAATGGATGTACCAACTCATCCGAATTTTCGTTTTTTATAAATCGATGGCTCATATGTGACTCCGAATTAATTGGTCTGCGAATCGAGATTCATAGAGTTTGGGGGGCTTGCTTAAGTGAGGGGAAGGTGTTAGGCAACCCCTCGACTTCCGTAAAACACGGTTACCGCAATCTTGATGCTTTCCTATCCTTTAATTCATGAAACGTGTGCGTGTGCGCGCGCGTGTGTGTGTGTGTGCCTACGTGAATGTTGTGGTGAGTTTGTATGAAAGAATCATTTGGATTTTTAGGGAAAGTCGTGCTTTAATTTGATAACGCTTCGGAATGTCTTTTCGGTATACACGAGCAAGCTTTATTCTTTATGAGAAAGGTTTGATTTTAATTTATCAAAACTATGAGATTTTCATTAAGTGTCGTTTTAACAAAACAAGAGTTTTAAACCTTCGTCAAAATAGGAATCGAGATCTATACGTTGCTTTCGTGAAACGATCGGGCAATTTCTAGAATCTCTTTCACCCTATGCACAAAGATTTAATAAAAGGTTACTTATTTGCAAAATCATTTTGTATGATATTTGAAAACGATTTTCTTTAGCTTTTTCGTTAGATAGGAATCGACATTCATTAACATTTCTCAAATTTTAACCTCGTGATTCTAATATCCTACTTTGATTGATTTTATGAAAATCTTATCATTTAGCTTTGAAACCAATTTCGTGTCATAAATCAAATCAAGCATAAACACGCGTCGGGCTATTCATGGGCATGTAAGCCATCAAAATGTCCCCTAACACCAACAATCACAAATTCCACTATTTCAGGGCCTTAAGCACGATTCTCCGCCTTAGCATCATTTTAAGGCCCGACGGTTTACATGTTTACAACGAAGGATTACATTGTTCCTAAAAACATACGTCAAAAATTGTACATCATCTGATACGGACCATGTTGTCAAGATCCTAGGCTAACATCCACAAAATATCACTAACAAAAAATAGATACAAAAACATAACTAACAACGGATATCTTAACGCCCCACAAGGATCCAAAATTAACAATCTACATAGATCAATTTCACCTAATGTATATATCGTTATGAACGAGCAAAACCTCACCCAATGGATATCATCGGATTAATTAGGAAGAACTTTGTTCCGATGGAACCCTCTCTAATAATTCCTAATCCATTGTTCCACAGTAATTTACATGAAAATCTACATTTAATTCAATCAAATGACATAATAGGAATTGGTATAATAAAAGAGATTTCACCTTGCAATTGATATCCAAATGGATGTGAACTTGTGTATTGAATAGAAGAAGAAAGTATTATGTGATACAATCAAATCACAAGAATAATATTCCTCTCTTTTTTTCTCACTTTCTCTTCTATTTTTGTAAGCAAAATCTCACTATTTTCTCTCTATTTTCCGTGCTTATGTTGCTGCTGGAATTTCCTTCTTCTCCCCAATTGCTTGCTGAAATTGCTGAACCCTCCTGTATGCTGCCCGAAGCGGCTTAAATAGGCTGGCCAGAGCCAGCCGCAGATCTATCTGCGGCTGGCCGCAGATGGATCTGCGGCTGGCCAGCTGGCAACGGCCTCCCATCGCACTCACAGCTGGTAGTGCTGATTTCCCGGTTTTCGTGCTGGCGCACCCACTTGGCCGCAGATCTATCCGCGGCTGGCGGGCCTGACTTTCTCGATTTTCGTGCCACGCCTCAATTTTCCGCGCCGCAACGTCGGTTTTCGTTGACAGGCTCGTGTTCTGCAGCTCCGGGAAATTCCGGGAGACGTGCCACCTCATCCGGGAATGCCAAAATTCGGATAGCCCTGCTATCATGTCGATTTCGGCTGCAAATTATCATGGTGGCGTCGAGTGTCCGTACTTTTTCCCATCTTTTGCTCTCGCAAGGCCGATCTACTTGACGAATTTGCCCTCCTGTCACGGTTAGTATACGAAGTGCAAAATTTGGGTGTCTACAGCTGCCCCTCTTTATCATGTTTAATGAAATGTTAAATGAAATGAACAGGATAAAGAATAGACACTCGATGCATGAATGACAGTGCATAAGAATTGACAATACATACATGATGCAACACATACAACTTATGATGCAACGGAAGATGTAAGGCATACAACATATTCGTAAAAGGTGTCAATGCATCAATCCCTAACCTGTCGCTCGTCTCGTAATCGCCGGGTCTTCGTATCCGGTCGATTGTCCTGTGAGTGCCGGGTCTTGTATCCGGTCACCCCTCTGGTAATCACCCTTATTCCATCCCATTGCCATCAAAGGAAGTTATTCTCCTGACTAGCTTTGAAGGGCATCCTTGGAGTTTCGTCCTCGCACATCGTTTCTTGGAAACCATACGCTTTTGACTCTGATAGGCTAGGACCTTAACACCTAACCTGTCATGGATCACGTACAGAATTATCATCTATTCAATTGTATGTGACACAACAATAAAATGTAAATTTTGAATGAAAAATGACCCCTGTACAGTCTTTTGATATGGTTCCACAGGTGTCATCGGTTATCGGGGCCGGGTTTCGTCGTCCGGTCACCCATCTCGTAATCGCCGGTTCTCGTACGCCGGTCCGATCGTCTCGTCGGGGCCGGGTATCGTCGCCGGTCACACCATCTCGTAACCCCCGGTTATCGTCGCCGGTTGGTTATCTGTCGGAGCCGGTTATCGTCCGCCGGACATCCATCCTCGTGATCGCCGGTTATCGTCGCCGGTCGATCGTCATGTCGGGGCCGGGTATCGTCGCCGGTCACCCATCGCGTAACCCCCGGTTATCGTCGCCGGTTGGTTATCTGTCGGAGCCGGTTATCGTCGCCGGACATCCATCTCGTGATCGCCGGTTATTGTCGCCGGTCGATCGTCATGTCGGGGCCGGGTATCGTCGCCGGTCACCCATCGCGTAACCCCCGGTTATCGTCGCCGGTTGGTTATCTGTCGGAGCCGGTTATCGTCGCCGGACATCCATCTCGTGATCGCCGGTTATCGTCGCCGGTCGATCGTCATGTCGGGGCCGGGTATCGTCGCCGGTCACCCATCTCGTAACCCCCGGTTATCGTCGCCGGTTGGTTATCTTGGATCTCAGCCCTTCCCAGGGTTTGTTGTTTTTTGTCTTTTTCTTTTTCTGGATTTCAGCCCTTCCCAGGGGTGCTCACCATCTTGTTGTGGTTCGCGTGGATCTCAGCCCTTCCCAGGGTTTGTTGTTTTTTGTCTTTTTTCTTTTTGTGGATATCAGCCCTTCCCAGGGGTGCTCACCATCTTTGTTGTGGTTCGCGTGGATCTCAGCCCTTCCCAGGGTTTGTTGTTTTTTGTCTTTTTCTTTTTGTGGATATCAGCCCTTCCTAGGGGTGCTCAACCATCTTGTTGTGGTTTCGCGTGGATCTCAGCCCTTCCCAGGGTTTGTTTTTTTTTTGTCTTTTTTTCTTTTTGTGGATATCAGCCCTTCCCAGGGGTGCTCACCATCTTTGTTGTGGTTCGCGTGGATCTCAGCCCTTCCCAGGGTTTGTTGTTTTTTTGTCTTTTTTCTTTTGGTGGATATCAGCCCTTCCCAGGGGTGCTCACCATCTTGTCGTGGTTCGCGTGGATCTCAGCCCTTACCAGGGTTTGTTGTTTTTGTCTTTTTTTCTTTTTGTGGATATCAGCCCTTCCCAGGGGTGCTCACCATCTTGTTGTGGTTCGCGTGGATCTCAGCCCTTCCCAGGGTTGGTTGTTTTTTGTGGTTTTTGTTTTAGAGGATATCAGCCCTTCCCAGGGGTGCTCACCATCGTGTCGTGGTTCGCGTGGCTCTCTGCCCTTGCGTTGTTTTGTTGTTTCTTGTCATATTTTCTTTTTGTGGATATCAGCCCTTCCCAGGGGTGCTCACCATCTTGTTGTGGTTCGCGTGGATCTCAGCCCTTCCCAGGGTTTGTTGTTTTTTGTCTTTTTTCTTTTGGTGGATATCAGCCCTTCCCAGGGGTGCTCACCATCTTGTCGTGGTTCGCGTGGATCTCAGCCCTTCCCAGGGTTTGTTGTTTTTTGTCTTTTTTTCTTTTTGTGGATATCAGCCCTTCCCAGGGGTGCTCACCATCTTGTTGTGGTTCGCGTGGATCTCAGCCCTTCCCAGGGTTTGTTGTTTTTTGTCTTTTTTTCTTTTTGTGGATATCAGCCCTTCCCAGGGGTGCTCACCATCTTTGTTGTGGTTTCGCGTGGATCTCAGCCCTTCCCAGGGTTTTGTTGTTTTTTGTCTTTTTTCTTTTTGTTGATATCAGCCCTTCCCAGGGGTGCTCACCATCTTGTCGTGGTTCGCGTGGATCTCAGCCCTTCCCAGGGTTTTTTGTTTTTTGTCTTTTTTTCTTTTTGTGGATATCAGCCCTTCCCAGGGGTGCTCACCATCTTTGTTGTGGTTCGCGTGGATCTCAGCCCTTCCCAGGGTTTGTTGTTTTTTGTCTTTTTTTCTTTTTATGGATATCAGCCCTTCCCAGGGGTGCTCACCATCTTGTCGTGGTTCGCGTGGATCTCAGCCCTTCCCAGGGTTTGTTGTTTTTTGTCTTTTTTCTTTTCTTTTCTTTTTTTTTTTTTTTTTTTTTTGTGTGGATATCTTGAAATGGGATGTGTGATCGGCTTCTGTCCCGGATCTCCCACCAACATCGTCCACGTAGTATGCCGCAAAAGCCATCACGGTCTGATCATTTGTGAGGTTGAAAGCGACGTGCTTGTACTTTCCTGAAGATTTTCATTTTGATCGTACCTGCATGCATGAAAAAGATGTTATGCATGATCTGGCAGATATGTTATGGACAGATGCATGTGCACAACATATGTTTAGATATAAATGACCCCTGTTCAGTCAAATGATATAATTCGACAGTCGTCTTTGCTTGCCAACATTTGATTGGATCACGCCTCTTCGTGAAGTGTAGCCTCTAGACTTCAACATCGGTTTTGTACTCTGCCTGTTCTTGGTTGTCTTCATTTGAGGCAGTCTGTTTCGCTCTCTGTGATGATCGACAGCTATGTTGGCTCCTTGGCCTTTTGATCATTTCTGCTGGTCGATATGCTGTTGTCCCGCATTATATCCTCCTTGTATATGCTCATGCACGTGGATCACTTGGATGTCGAGGCAGTGATAGACAGGATTGGGGAGAGGCCCAATGATGAAAAGCTCTGTGCAGCCTCAGCTTCCTTCCATTTCACGATTCTTAACTGCCCCTGCCTTGGCACGTGTTGTTACCGATGATTTCTATCGAAAACTCGCAATGTTGATCGTGCTGAGTTATCCACAGCTCTGTAAGATCCTGCATATCAGATGACTAACAAATGCCAAAACTTGAAGGCTTGGGCCGTCAGTGTTAGTTCAACACAAAGATAATATGATCTCGATAAAAATGCAGTCAAAGCACATGAAATTGAATATCTATTGATCGCACAATCTAGCAAGTTGTGAACCGTGAATGTACTAGGTTGGAAGTTTTTTCTTTTCTTTTTTTTTTTTTTTTTTTTTTTTTTTTTTTTTTTTTTTTTTTTTCTTTTTTCAATCCCTCGTGAGTTGATGATTTTCTATTTGACGAGTTATGAAATCGTAAGAACACCTTCAAGCATTCATGGTCATTGTACGTGAGTGAGGTCGAATTCAAAAGAACTACCTTCCCTCGTCAAAGGTACTCTGTCTCCATTCTCGACAACGTCCTTAGCAGGATTGATGTCATATGACAAATGCACTATGCGATGCAGCATTCAGTAGGGGTTTCTCTTCCATGACCTCTTGTTTAAGGCTAAGAGTTTTTTTTTTTTTTTTTTTTTTTTTTTTTTTTTTTTTTTTTTCGTATTATCTTTTCTCTTTATTAGCCCACTTCACTTGTCTCGTTTTCTTAGGCTATTCAAAGTTACCCATTTAACGAGTTTTGGACCAATGACTCCCGAACCAGACGGTTTTGGGGCATTAGGTGTACAGACACCCCTTCGAGTTTATTTACTCAAGTAACAAAGGCCACGGTTCGAGACAAGCTGGTGGTCTGCCCCATTCATTCTTTGCTTGACCTTGCGCAAGATTCGTTTTCTCAGGCTTGAGTTACCCATGTAGCGAGTGTTAGGCCGGTGACTCCCAAACCAGACGGCTTTAGGGCACCAGATGTAGAGACACCCCTTAGGCTTAATTACTCGAGTAGCCCGTGCCACGATTCGAATCTGCTCGGGCCTCCTCTACCGTAATGCTCGTTTTCTTAGGCTCTGAGTTACCCATGTAACGAGTGTTGGGCCAGCGACTCCCAAACCAGATGGCTTTAGGGCACCAGGTGTAGAGACACCCCTCGGGCTTAATTACTCGAATAACCCAGGCCACGATTCGAGACATTAGCTTGATAATCATTTATCGTCTGACTCCCTGATATTTGCTTGATAATTATTGACTGTCTGACTACGTGTTAATTGCCATCAACATCGTCATAGTTTTCATACCCCATAACTGAAAGTTTTGTGCAAATGCAAAAGTGAAGGTTGTCACATGAGGTCGATTCCTGTCCGCAAACGTTGCTTTGAATTAAGGCTTTGTACCCGATCAAAAGGGTTGAATAGCCTTCTTCATCTAATCATACTCACGGATCGTGCTCCACGTTGCTTGTCAGAATTAATCCGAATTCCTATCAAGCCAAATGAAATCCCCTTTCACGAGGATCATCGTATCCCGGGAAAACTATGCTTGACAAATGCCAGATGATCGTACCGTTGAAGATTGAATTGACATGAGTTTAGCATTTGATGATGATGGTGCATGTTGATGGGATTGTTGCATGGGTGCCCAACTTGCACGTCATCATTTCCTGGGTAGTTGACAAGTGCCCCAGTGTTAAGTTACTTTTTCTTGTGATCTTCCTCGTGCCGGTCGCAATCGGTATCTCATTGGGCTGACAAAAGACCCGGCCCTTTGACTTGTTGAAAGGTTTGGGGGATTTTTGATTTTTTTTTTTTTTGATTTTTTTGATTTTTTTGATTTTTTTGATTTTTTTTTTTTTTTTTTTTTTTTTTTTTTTTTTTTTTTTTCTGATGTGGTCGAATATGCCCCTACTCCGGGTTCTTTGTGATCGTTATGCCACGCTTTCCACGGTTCTCTTAATCTTATCCTGCAAAACAAGGTCAGTCCCCCCCCACCTTTGATGACAGGATAGTATTTAGAAGTTTTTAGAAAACCTTGGTACGTGGCACGGATTGCCCTCCTGCAAAACCATGTCAGTACTCTCTTTATGTGCAGGTGATGCAATCACATGATATAGGACATATTTATTACGATGATGATGGCATGACAGTTGTATGCCATTTGCATGACATTTATTTATTCGACTGAATGATAAAAGGGCATGAAGAAGCTTCCCTTTCGTTAGGTTTATCAGAGGCTGACCTACCCTAGGGTTACTCTCGCGGGCTTTTCGGCATGAAGGTCCCCAAATCTTCGCAATCTACTCGTCTGAATCCTTTCGATTGGAGCGGATTTGGGTGGTGCGTTTCCTGAGCCATCTCCGGGGAGCAGCCCCATCGAGTCCAGTAATAAGCAACCGACGGGTTCGCCTCAGGAGGAGGTACTCTCTCAACATACATTCACATTCATCGTCCTCACCGTATGCAAATGATTACTTTTAAAGTAAAGCAATTCCATACAAACATTCATTCATTGGACAACAACACACATTCACACAACAATAAAAAGAAGTCAAAATGTCGCACGCACATACACATTTATAAATTTTAAAGGATAGGATATCATCAAGACTTGACGCGGCTTAAGCCCTCTAATGTCCCCAGCGGAGTCGCCAGCTGTCGACGCCGGGTTCTTCTCGTCTCTTTTGTCTTTTCCAATTTTAGCCTTTTGGTTTAGATGATTTTTGGAAAAGGTCGGCATTGATGTCGACGGGGTTTTGAAAGATCGTGTTTTATGATGAGCCAATTAACCAGAGTCGCCAGTTGGTATATTTGAAATGGATGTACCAACTCATCCGAATTTTCGTTTTTTATAAATCGATGGCTCATATGTGACTCCGAATTAATTGGTCTGCGAATCGAGATTCATAGAGTTCGGGGGCTTGCTTAAGTGAGGGGAAGGTGTTAGGCACCCCTCGACTTCCGTAAAACACGGTTACCCGCAAATCTTGATGCTTTCCTATCCTTTAATTCATGAAACGTGTGCGTGTGCGCGCGCGTGTGTGTGTGTGTGCCTACGTGAATGTTGTGGTGAGTTTGTATGAAAGAATCATTTGGATTTTTAGGGAAAGTCGTGCTTTAATTTGATAACGCTTCGGAATGTCTTTTCGGTATACACGAGCAAGCTTTATTCTTTATGAGAAAGGTTTGATTTTAATTTATCAAAACTATGAGATTTTCATTAAGTGTCGTTTTAACAAAACAAGAGTTTTAAACCTTCGTCAAAATAGGAATCGAGATCTATACGTTGCTTTCGTGAAACGATCGGGCAATTTCTAGAATCTCTTTCACCCTATGCACAAAGATTTAATAAAAGGTTACTTATTTGCAAAATCATTTTGTATGATATTTGAAAACGATTTTCTTTAGCTTTTTCGTTAGATAGGAATCGACATTCATTAACATTTCTCAAATTTTAACCTCGTGATTCTAATATCCTACTTTGATTGATTTTATGAAAATCTTATCATTTAGCTTTGAAACCAATTTCGTGTCATAAATCAAATCAAGCATAAACACGCGTCGGGGCTATTCATGGGCATGTAAGCCATCAAAATGTCCCCTAACACCAACAATCACAAATTCCACTATTTCAGGGCCTTAAGCACGATTCTCGCCTTAGCATCATTTTAAGGCCCGACGGTTACATGTTTACAACGAAGGATTACATTGTTCCTAAATACATACGTCAAAATTTGTCCATCATCGGATGCGGACCATGGTGTCACGCTCCTAGGCTCACATCCACAATTTATCACAAACATCAAATAGATACAATAACATAACTAACAACGGATTGCTTAACGCCCCACAAGGATCCAAAATTAACAATCTACATAGATCAATTTCACCTAATGTATATATCGTTATGAACGAGCAAAACCTCACCCAATGGATATCATCGGATTATTAGGAAGAACTTTGTTCCGATGGAACCCTCTCTAATAATTCCTAATCCATTGTTCCACAGTAATTTACATGAAATCTACATTTAATTCAATCAAATGACATAATTAGGAGGAATTGGTATAATAAAAGAGATTTCACCTTGCAATTGATATCCAAATGGATGTGAACTTGTGTATTGAATAGAAGAAGAAAGTATTATGTGATACAATCAAATCACAAGAATAATATTCCTCTCTTTTTTTCTCACTTTCTCTTCTATTTTTGTAGCAAAATCTCACTATTTTCTCTCTATTCCGTCCGTGCTGTATGTTGCTCTGCTAAGGCAGAGGAATTTCCTTCTTCTCACCCAATTGCTGAAATTGCTGAACCCTCCTGTATGCTGCCCGAAGCGGCTTAAATAGGCTGGCCAGAGCCAGCCGCAGATCTATCTGCGGCTGGCCGCAGATGGATCTGCGGCTGGCCAGCTGGCAACGCCTCCCATCGCACTCACAGCTGGTAGTGCTGATTTCCCCGGTTTTCGTGCTGGCGCACACCACTTGGCCGCAGATCTAATCCGCGGCTAGGGCGGGCCTGACTTTCTCGATTTTCGTGCCACGCCTCAATTTTCGCGCCGCAACGTCGGTTTTCGTTGACAGGCTCGTGTTCTGCAGTCCGGGAATTTCCGGGAGACGTGCCACCTCATCCGGGAATGCCAAATTCGGATAGCCCTGCTATCATGTCGATTTCGGCTGCAAATTATCATGGTGGCGTCGAGTGTCCGTACTTTTCCCATCTTTTGCTCTCGCAGGCCGATCTACTTGACGAATTTGCCCTCCTGTCACGGTTAGTATACGAAGTGCAAAATTTGGGTGTCTACAGAGTCCATTTCGGATTTCATAGCAGTTTGCCATTTCTCTGAGTCTTTACTACTTATTGCCTCATCGCATGTTACTGGATCATCATCCTTTATGATGCGTACCTCATCATCATCATTTATGATGAATCCATACCTTTCAAGTATCTTCGATACTCTTCCAAATTTATGACTTGGTTATGGTACAGAAGGTATCTCTACTTGGACAGGTTCATCCACTTCACCTGTAGTAGTTTATGGTTCTTGAACTTCTTTAAGATCTATTTTCCTCTCACTAACCCCTTTAAGGATAAACTCCTTTTCCAAGAAGGTAGCGTGTTTCGCAACAAACACCTTTTGCTTAGTAGGATTATAAAAATAGTATCCTAAACTTTCTTTAGGATATCCCACAAATCTGCACTTATGAGATCTTGTCCCAAGCTTATCATTCTGAAATTTTTTCACATAAACTGGACATCCCCAAATCTTAACATGCTTAAGACTAGGTTTCCTCCCTATTCATAACTCTTATAGAGTCTTAGGGACGGACTTCGAGGGGACCTTATTTAGTAGATATTCAGTCGTCTCTAGGGCATAACCCTAGAAGGATATTAGAAGATCGGTAAAACTCATCATGGACCGCACCATGTCCAACAGGGTACGATTTCTCCTTACAGATACGCCATTTAGCTGTGGTATACCATGAGGCATCCATTGTGAGATAATATCATCACCTTTGAGATGATTAAGAAACTCACTGCTTAAGTATTCACCTCCTCGATCCGATCGAATAATCTTAATACTCTTGCCATTTTGTTTCTCGACTTTATTTCTGAATTCTTTGAACCTTTCAAATTATTCAGATTTATATTTCATTAAATACACATATCCAAATCTCAAATAATCATCAATGAAAATAATAAAATAAGAATACCCTCCTCGTGCATCTATTATCATAGGTCCATATACATTTGTATGTACCAACTCTAACAATCCTGTAACTCTTTCTCCATGTCCACTAATGGAGATTTAGTCATTTTTCCCATGAGACAAGATTCACAAGTTGGATATGATTCAAAATCAAATGACTCTAAAAGCCCATCTTTATGCAACTTGTTTAGTCTTGTTTCATTAATATGACCGAGTCTGCAATGCCATACAAAGGTATGATTCACATCATCTCTTATCCTTTTATTAGTTTGTTCAATTTGCAAAATATTTTCATGTAAGTCAAGTACATAAAGACCATCAATTAATCTACCAGTTCCAAACAAAACATTCTCATTATAAATAGAACAACTATTGTTCTTTATTATAATATTAAAACCTTCCTTGTCCAACAATGGAATTGAAATAATGTTTCTAATAAGAACTGGAACATAATAACAACTTATTACATTAACTAATTTGCCAGAAGACAGTGCTAAACAATAAGTTCCTACGGCTAATGCAGCAACCTTTGCTCCATTCCCCACGCGCAGGCTGACTTTTCCTTTGTTCAGATTTCTACTTCTGCTTAGTCCATGGAAAGAATTGTATATGTGAGAACCACAGCCGGTATCCAATACCCAAGTCGAACTTTGACTTACAAAAAGATTTATTTTAATCATGGACAAACCTGTATCTATAGCTGAAGCTGAAGCTTCTCCAAGCTTCATTTGCTTCTGCTTTGTAAGATACTCCTTGCGGTTTCTCTTCCAATGTCTGGGCTTGTTGTAGTGAAAGCAAACTTTTTTGCTATCAGCATCAGCCTTTTTCTTGTCCTTAGGTTTCGCCTTTCCTTTTGCCTTCTTGGGTTTTTGTTTTCTTTTTAGAAGATCTGTTGGCCCTCTTCCGCTTCTTGGAAGAATCGTCTACAAGCAAGACTTGGTCTTTCTTTATTGGAAAGTGACTCTCAGCAGTTTTCAACATGTTAAGCAATTCAGGCAAGCTGACATCAAGCTTATTCATGTGAAAGTTCACAACAAATTGTGAAAAGGAGTCCGGGAGTGACTGTATGATCAGATCTTGGCTTAACTCACTATCCATGATAAAACCCAGCTGTCCCAACTGTTCAATCAGATTGATCATCTTTAGGACATGTGTCTGCACTGTAGTGTCATCGGTCATCCTAGATCGGAAGAACTCTTTAGATATTTCATATTTAGCCGACCTACTTTGCTCACCATACAAATCTTGAAGGTGCAGTAGCATAGTAGGTGCATCCATTTTCTCATGTTGACGCTATAACTCGTTACTCATGGATGCTAACATGATGCACTGAGCAACCTGTGCATCATCCTGCTACTTTCTAAAAGTAGCCAGCTCTTCCTCAAAGGCATTTTCTGTAACCGTTGCAGGAATAGGCGAGTTAAGGACATACGCCAGCTTTTCAGTTGTGAGAACAATTCTCAGATTCCTTAACCAATCTTTATAATTCGGTTCGGTTAATTTGTTAGCATCTAGCATGCTTCGCAGTGATACTGAATTAGCCGTTTGTAAAATTCTGCAGGTGAAATTTATTTAACAACATTAGCATGCGTTCTTTTATTAATCACCAGATTAATTTAGGTCTTTATTAAAATGGTGTCTCCCACTATTTTCTTTAAACTATATAACCCTCTTTATATATAGTTCGACAGATCTTGTATTTGTGACTTTGTAAAATTTCCTTAGTCAGAAATGATCCAATTACAATAAATATATAGCCTTGTGTGTGCACAACAAACTACATATTTATTCAAAAGGTAGACAACTATTGTCAATTACATCTCCATGTAACTCCTTTATATTTTGCCTCTTAGATTATAATGGTCAAGTGTGTGCACATCCGAACTAAAATAATCTAAGTTTAGTCGAACCCATCATTTCCATATAAATGGAGAGAAAAATACAGTCCTTTTGTGTGCAAAACAAAATGGTATTGTTCAATTCCTTATAAACATCCAATGTAATAAAGTAACATCTCAAATATTTAATACTTGCCTTGTGTGTGCACAACAAACTCATATTAAATATTCAATACTCTATCGCTTTACCATACTAGAAGGCTACGTTCGACATTCTCCAATGTCTTTTAACGCAATCAACTTACTATATTATCTTTTGAGGATTTTGTTATTAATTGTCTCATCTTGTTTAGCGCACATGCAAATATATATAGAGAAATACGCGTCATATTAAACATACATTAATATGTATAATAATATATTTACTATATAATTATCATGCATTTATAGAATAGTATATTCTATTTGGGATGATTATGGACTTAATTCTAATTTGGTTCATTGGAGCCACCATGAACCAAAAGGTCAGACCTAGGGTGCAAGAACAAAAATATTGAATATAACTATTACATTCAACCCAGGCTTCATTACAAATGGGTCTTCAATGTTACTGCTTTTCAGCTCCAATTTTTTGAGTAATTCTATAAAATCCTATTACAAACTATTTTTAATAAAACAGAAATCTTGATCAGCAGTTAAGGGGAAGTACATAGGAGGGAGATAGAATTTACATCAAAAAATTAGTAAGGCGAGGCACGCAGACCCCATTTATAAAAATCCATTCATTCAAGCATCCATCAAAATTAAATCCAATCATATTGGTCAATGGTTCATAGTTATCCCTTTTATTATCATACATGTAATCACATGTATCAATAAAAGATTAATCATACATATCATCACATGTATCATAATATATTCATCTAATGAAAATATATATCCAATATATATATATATATATATATATATATATATATATTGATATCATTTAATGGGCAATTTTAGTTAGTATAAAATCTAATTTTGAATCAAAATAAACTCCTTTATTTTAAATAACATAGAATCCAATTCCAATTAAAATAAACATCTTTATTTTAGTCCAATTCCAAATCAAAAATAAACTCATTTATTTCTAATTTAAAATTTCTGAAAAAAAAACATAAAACTGGACTAACAGCCCTTCATGCATCGCGGCTCAAAGAGAGAGCGCAACGGCCCTCAAGGAGAGCATCAAGCGCCGCAACTCAAGTAATGGAAGGTCGCGGCTCAAGCCCAGCGTCGCGGCTCACATGGAGAGCGTCGCGGCTCTGAGGCTTCTGTCCGTTCCGAGTTTTAGTTTTTTCGGTCGCGATTTTACTTCTTCGTTTCATAAAATATGATTTTATACTAACAATTACACCTAATTAAATTATTCTAAATACATATCAACATATATATCGAATCAAAATAATTAATAATTCGCATAAGGATGGCTCTGATACCACTGTTGGTTTGCAGAAATAAGATCAAATCATACAATCGAATTGTAACGCAACGGAAACATGAAATAAATGGAATTTAAAAATTTTCTGCAATCCCAGGAATCACCTTATGTAATATCATTAATTGAGGAAGGATAAAAGATATACCTTTGAAGAAGAACAACGCCTTGATGCAATCTTCAAATTCCAATCTTTACTCATTCGCGATCTCTCCAATCTTCGGATCAAACGTTCGCTACTCAAAGTGTGCAACGCCAAAGAGGTGATCCACCAAGAGTAATTGATTGAAGATGTGATTTTAGATTCTACTAGATCTTGGGTGGCTAGCCCTAATTCTCTCTATCCTAACACCTTAGGGTTTTGAGAATACTTACAAAAGAGATACAAGTTGCAATAGATGCATTAGTCTATCCCACAATAAAACTTCTCTTATTTATAGACCAACTCTATTCCTAAACTTTTTAGAAATTAGGTTTTTAATTTAATTCCCAATATAAATTAGGAACTCAATAAATAATAATAATAATAATAATAATAATAATAATAATAAGACTCCTCTTATTTATTTATAATAAAAATTTCTCCAAATACTTAATTATAAATATTAAGTTATTTAATCTATTCCACTAATAAATTAAATATACTTAATTTATTATTATTAAGCCAATCACTTATTCAATTATATTTCTCCTTTTTATGGTCTGACCCTCTACGTTCAATATTAAGCCGGTAAGTAGAATAAATAAATTAGAACCATTCTAATATTATTTATAATGAATTAAACTCTTTTAATTCAAATATAAATAAATAATAATTATTCTACATCATGAGTGACACCTTATAAATAATGTATTATGACTATCCGGATAATATGAATTCAACGTTCAATCATAAAGAATTATCACAAATAATACAAAGAACCTATTCCGTGAATAGTTATTGTACAATTCAGTCCTACTACTATACAATATCCCAATCAAATATAAAACATGGAGTTACTGTCAATTTTTATTTATTTGATTATATGTATTCCGATTCTAAAATGCACAACTTTAGTTAATATAAATTAGAAACTCCTTTCTAATTTGCATTCAACCCTGGCCAAGGATTTCTGAGTTATCACTTTATCGAATCACATAGGACATTCCCTCCCTTTACTGGAAGTGGTAGATCCTTTGTTGATCATTCACTTATCTCCATATATACTTTATTATATCCGAACATACCCTCTATCATACCCCAAAGCCACTAAGATGATCTCCAGTCCAAGGACCACTTGTACTACTATCACTCTAAGAACACCTATTAATTGACATGTAAAACTCCATTAGGGTTCCTTTATTCATCTCACATTCAGTGAACTTATTCTCCAATAAGCACGTACATACTTGTTTTAGTGTCTCCACACAAATGATTATGAGATCAATCATCCTCTTCAACAGAGCAAACATAATATGTACTAATCTATCCAGAATCAGTAACCCCATATTAGTGATCCGTCGATTAGGAACATTTTAGTTTTGAGCTTTCTTGAATTTAGATCTCATTAGCATGATCAACATCATGATTCTAAAAGCATTGCTCGAAAACTATGAGTTTATCACATTTATTAATTCAACTAATTAACATGGATAAAGAATGCCTTTTATTAAATAAATTCTCTTATTAATAAATGAATAACATTACAAAGTAAATACTCATCACATCAAATGTGATTGGCTTGAGGGCATAGTACTTTCATTAGTACAGGTCGCAATGAGATTGCAACATTATCTGCACGGTCACACTACTTATTTAATCTCCCGTATGGATCCATTAAAGTATATATTCGATAAACTTATGTTGAATTGTAGATTATCCAGGTGGCAGCTAATTCTCTAATAGTTTGACATCATATACGTCACTTAAAAATCCATAAAAGGTCAAGGAATCGCAGACTAGTTATCTGAGGCACCCTCAGGTGGGTTCGAACCTCTTGAAACCTATTTTCCTGATGATGGTATAATGGCAATCTAGCGCACGAGGTGCGAGGACGAAGGTCAATTTTGGAAAATGTACTTCGACGACGCCATGAATATGGAAGGAGCCAGAACAGGGACAGTTCTAGTGTCCATCACAGGAGAATAATATCCAATGGCGGCCAAATTACAATTTAGCAACTCTAACAATACAGCCAAATACGAAGGATGCATTCTTAGACTAAAGTTGGCTCGAAGTATGGGAGTCAAACGCCTAGCCGTATTCGGATATTCAGAGTTAGTCATCCGACAATCTATGGGGGCGTACAACACAAAAGAACTTCACCTACTACCCTACCATCGGCATGTAGTCAAGTTGACAAAGGAATTCAAAGACATTGCCTTCACATCCCACAGAATCGAAACAATTTTACAAATGCATTGGCCACATTGGCATCATTGATCCATGTATCCAAGAATCAAGTCGTACCTACTATCGAATTCGCCGTACAAAGCACCCCTGTCTATGAAAGCTACGTCAGAGAAATTTCAGACGAGATGTCTCAACCCAGGCAACCCTGGTACCACAACATAAAAGAATATCTGCGAGATGGGCCCATTCCCGCTGGGGTTAATCGGACTGAAAGACAAATGATCTAAAAGATGGCAATGAGATTCTACATGAGTAGGGATGCTCTATACAAGAAAGATGTCGGCTTGGGACTCCTGAGATGTTTAGACAAAGACCAAGCCTAAAGACTCATGAATGAGGTACATACACTACCAAAAATTTGGGCATCTAAGACGGACAAAATCTGTCTCAAATACAGCAGAATCAGTCTCAAAATTAATTTTGAGACGGATTTTGTCCGTCTCAAAATCCGTGTCAAGAGGTCGCGTAACTAATTCTGTCCGTCTCAAAATCCCTCTCAAAACAAAAAATTAGATACGAAAAATGTCCGTCTCAAATCCGTCTAAAAATATTAGATAAGAAAAATATCCATCTCAAAACTGACCCATGGGGGCTGAATTTTGAAACGATTTTGTCAGTTTCAAATTTGGCAGACAAAGTTGGCACCCTTTTTTAGTACACATAATTTGAGACAGAAAAAGTCGTCTCAAATTCGTCTCAAAATTGGCAACAACTATTCTTCTTGCACATATTTTGAGACGGACACCATCCGTCTCAATTCCGTTTCAACTTTGGCGCCAATATCTTTTTAGTGCCCATATTTTGAGACGGGCAACCGTCTCAAAGTCCGTGTCAACTTTGGCACCAATATCACACATTCTTTGAGACGGAAAGAAGTCGTCTCAATTTCGTCTCAATATGTTTATTAACAACAAATTACAAATATTTTCATAATTTAATTTCAAAATCTAAAAATAAATATGTTCAAAGTAATAATGATAATTACTAAACTGTTATTTATAGACAGTACTAAATAAGACATCTAGCGATGAGTACTATTACAAATATCCTATGAAAGATAAACGTACTACAAGTCTCACCAAATACAACAAAAGTAACTTCTAAAAACTATTGCTTTAAAGCTTAAAAATATGCATAATCACACCATCCCATCCTCGACGGTAAACAAAAGTAACTTCTAAAAAATACTGCCTAAAAGATCAACATGCATATATAATCACAAGTCTCCATCCTCGTTACTATCGCCTGAATCTTCATCATCATGCTCATCCCCAATATCAACATCCTACAAGTAGCAGTACATGGAATGAATGTCAAATATATGAAATGAATGCATACATTCTAAACATAAGACTAAGAAAACTGATTTCATACTATGAACAAACATGAGCAACTTACAGATTGCACCTATTTTAAGCAATAATCTCAGCACAAGTTTATACAGAAGGTGCAACAAACAGTACTGCACCAATGAAATGAGAAACCATATATGTAGATAATAAAACCTAAAGCAAATAACAAGTAAATCTGCAATCACATTTGGGGTCAGAAAAATGAGGTAATACATATAAGATAACTTGATAGGACAACTATATATACATCTGTATTCGTTGCTACCAACCCAATAGTTGTAACATGAATATATGTAGTTTGATGCTCAAAAAATTATCAAACCATTAAATTTACTTTGTATGCATCAAGGAACATGATTGTCAAGCTAATTCCTTTAGGATTGACACTGAGCACTACCTATATATAATCAAATTCCAAGTATTATAGTTTGTTACGTTTCCCATGAATGAAGCGAATGTAGATTACCAATTGCATGATTGTTAACATTATCTTTCTTTGAGCATGAATGTTCGGAAAATAATATGCTTGAAATTACTAGCAAATTAACCTTACTACATAGATCTTCAACCTATATTCTTTTAAATAATGCCAAAATTATCAACAACAAAAGTAATACCAGATAATTATAAACCACAAGTACTAACACACACTCACACATGCATGTTCCTAAGGTGACCTTGATCCATACCTACCAGTTTCAGGAAGGAATCAAGTTCCCCTGACATGAGTATATGGACTAGGTATGTGTGTGCATATGTGAAGGGTCATCAGAGTGCAAAAATGTAGAATTCATAAGGTCCTTTCCAGAAATAGGAGCAGGTAACAAAGAAACATCTAGGTCAACAGGTATGCCACTGGACAAGCAATTAATTTGAAATTGCACAACATCTAATCTTCCATTTATCCCTCATAACAAAACATCTAATCTTTTATTTATCCCTGATAAAGCAGTTTTAACCTCTTCATGAAAAGTTTACATCTTCTTTGCAAGCATAGCTCAAAGACAGATGAACTCAAATCTCTAGGTTTAGAGGACTGCCTAGAAGGACTCCCACTCATTCTATAGTGATGTAGAGAACAAGTAGGTGGAGATAGAGTACCAATGAAAACTTTATCCACAACCACAATAGTTTCATCACTCAAATCAATATTGTGTGCCTTAAATAATTTAGTTAATAACATTCCATATGCCATAAACCCTTTATTTGCACAGTTGATCATGGAGGAAACAAGAAAGTATGTATTGCAGATTGAAGGGTACATAGTAGGTCAGAATGTAATAGATAAGTTGCAAGTCATTATAGTCAAACAACTTATGATTATAAAATTGAGGCAACACATTGTATCTGATGACTTGTGCAAGAAATTGACATTTGGCATTAAAAAACTTCAAGTCTAAATCCCTAGGAGAACTGCTGAAGGTTTAGGGACAGATGAATCACATATAAGTCTTAGAAACTTATTGAAATTATTTTGTGAAAACTTGGTGAACTCAAAAAAAGCATCAATTCTGGCCAGTGACAGCCTCTTGATGTTTAAAGATAAATCTTTGCACATATTCTATTGATTAAACATCAAAAATTATCTAGTAGGTATGGATCAAGGTTTGAGTTTTGCCATTAACAGTTGGGTATTGGTGGCTTGCAGAGTTGTTAGACCCCTAGGATGGGGTCTAGAGTTTAAGTCTGGTAATGCTTACTATTTTTGAACAAGTCTGAGAGAAGACTAACTAGATCAGGACAAGGATTCTGAAGGATGGGGTCTAGAGTTTTAAGTCTAGTAATGCTTTTAGTTACGTAAAACCATGGGGGTACTAAATGAAGATGAAACACAATTTTAAGTATGCTAAGACTAAGCATCAAAAGCATTCTACCAACACCCAAGGAACACGAAACATGTTATACATAGGTACCATCTATGTTAACATATAGAAAAATTGGTGCAAGTCCATGTTGACGAACATTAAGCATACCGTATACGGTGTATAGAACTTTTCATAGAATAAGGAAACAATGTATCAATAACAGTTACCTAGATGTGGCAACGTGACCATATTAAACGTGTGCACAAAAATAAATTGGAATCTGAGATCATACATTGAAGTCATCTATATCTAAAACAAGTGGCTGGGAATCCACAGAAGAAGACTTTGAAATTTTATTGGTCTTGGTTCCACCTCTACTCTCTTTCATCTAAAAACCAAATAAGAAACAATTAACCTCAGAACCTAATGCATTAGAGTTGGTCAACAGCTTTGTTTTAATCAAATATGAGAATATACAAGGTCCCAATATTAGCGAGAATGAGTGCACTGTCAGTTGGCCTAAGATAGTTTTGTTTTCAATAAAAGGTTACAGAAAGCTTTGCAATCAAGACCCAAGTAAATAGTTTTCAAACTCTTTAGATTGAAAGAGCAACACAGAATACAACTAAGGTTCAGAGTTTTGTTCCATCCTATATTCTTTAATTTTATCATAATTGTCAGAGTACCACATCAGATACCTTGAGAAGTATGTCTAGTATAGAATGACTCGGGCTCGTCTCATTGCTAATTGGTTTTGGGTTAGCGTATGTCTTTATATGCTAGATTTGGACCCATTTTTAAAATCTAGCAATAATAAGGTTGAAAGTAGCACAATTAAAGTAAACAGTCCTATTACGCATCTGAGGTAAAAAGGTACCAACATTCAGATTGTAGATAATACGCTTTTCCAGAAATGTTTGGGACTAATGAAAGCAAGCAAAATGTACCCCTATTGCGCTCATGAAAAAACAATGATAATAATAGCAACTCTTCAATAAAGATTGTGTAGAACATGAAGGAATGTAAGGTCTCACATTAAATTTTAAAATTTTACTGCTCATTTATTGTGGCTTCGAAAATAAATTAATAAAATTTTAATACATGTTTCCATATGTAAGAATTAAGGGCATCTTGACAAACAACAAAATGAGAATGTGCTTTTTTCATATTCGAAAATACAATGTTGTACCTTTTATAACTTGTTCGATAAATTTGAACTTTTGTTACTTCATTTACAAAAGAGAAGTGCTAAAACGCTGAACTCACAGATATGGATATGGAGTAACTAGTAAAACTAGTTTTATAAAAGATCTAAGCTCACAGATATGGAGTAACTAGTAAAATTAGCTTTATAAAAGACCTAAGCTCTTTATAATCCAAAATTTTGGTCAAATGTGCCATATATCCCTATTTTAGTTCAGCCAATTATAAGTATGAGATAATAATCCAAAATTTGGGTCAAATGTGCCATCTATCCCTATTTTAGTTAAGCTAATTATAAGTATTAGCTCTCTAACCATTTTAATCCATTTTTTACAAGACTTCAACAGTACCAAATGAATTACGGATGAAATATGATTATATAAATCACAACAAATGACCGAGCATATTAAAACAAATAAACAAAATTAAGGGAACAAATAAGAATATAATCAAGGAATGTTTAATCCGATTTATATCTATATTTACTGAATTACGGAATCAAACGTCAAGAGAATACCTCTTAAGTGAACAATGAGCAAGAAAAAGAGATGCATGAAAGTAGTATGCACACAGATCAATTATATTTGATATGATGTCGTATATGCTTTGTAATATTATTCATTTATTAATAAAAGAATCGATTTATTAAAGGCATTTTTCATTATCTACATGGCACTGTTATATTAATATGTGATAAACCCATAGTTTTAAGCAATGCTCTTAGAATCATCATGGTGATCATGCTAATGCGATCTAAATTCTTAGAAAGCTTAAAACTAAAATTGTTCCTAATCGTTGGATTACTAAAAAGGGGATTAGTGAATCCGGATAGATTAGTACATACGTTGCTTGCTCTTAGGAAGAGGATGATTGATCTCATAATCATTTGTGTGGAGACATTAAAGCAAGTATGTATGTGCTTATTGGAGAATAAGTTCACTGAACGTGACTCGCTAAGGAATACCTAATGGAGTTTTACTCGCCTGTCAATAGGAATTCCTCTAGTGATAGTAGTACAAGTGATCCTTGGACTTAAGATCATCATAGTATCTTGTGTATGATGAGTTATACTTTGACATGTCCCTTAAGACCTTTAGGGTATACCAAAGGGTATGATTGGGTATAATAAGTTGTACATGGAGATAGGTGAATGATCAACAAAGAATCTACCACATCTAGTAAAAGATGTGAATGTCCTATGTGATTCGATAAATGACAACTCAGTAGTCCTTGGCCAATGCAGAATGAAATTAGAAATGAGTTTCTAATTTGCATTATTTAAAGTTATGCATTTGGGAATCGAAATACATATAATTAAATAAAATAAGACTTGACAGTAATTTCATGTCTTATATTTAATTGGGACATTGTATGGTAGAAGGATTGAATTGTACGGTAACTATTCACTGAAAGGTTCTTTTATAATTAATGTTGAAATCTATATTATCTGGAAAGTCGTTGATCGCTAAGGGGGTTACCCTTATTGTAGAATAAATATTATTTATTTAAATGAATTAAATATTATAATTTATTTATTTAAATAAGATTAGAATTGTTCTAATTGATTTATTCACAACCGGTTTAATATGGAGAACCTAAAGAGTCACACTGCAAAAAGAAAATATTTATTTAAGAAGTAAATGGTATAATTGTAATAATAAGTTAAGTGTATTTAATTTAGTCTATGGAGATAGAATAAATTAAATAGCTTAATATTTATTATTTAATATTTTGAAAATATTAAATATAAATTAATAAGAGGTGTCTTATTATTATTATTACTATTACTATTATTTAATTCCTAATAGGGATTGTGAATTAATTAATAGAAGTACTCTCTCATGAATTCCTTATTAGATTAGGAGTTTAATTTAATTAAAGGATTTTAATTAGAATAGAAACCCTAATCCTAAATTGTTTAGGGGAGGGGTTTCCTACATCTATAAATAAGACAAGTCTTATCATAGATTAGGGTGACACACTCTTACATAAGAATTGTGGAGAGTACTTACAATTTCTACAAAGATAGAAACTAGAGTTTTGCCAACACCCATCTTCTTGAACAAGTATTATTCCTTGGTGGATCACCTCTAGAGGTCAAACACTTGGGTGGCTAACGTTGATCAAAGGAAGGAATTTAATCGGTGGAATTCAAGGAGAACGCGAAGGAATTGGAGTTGGACTTGTACCTGAGGAAGCTAGAATTCTACAAGGGTATAATTCTTATTCTCCATCTCTTTAGTTTAATTAATAATTGCTCGTAAAGAAAGATCATGGTTATAGTTTGTATAAAATTTTAAAATCTGATTTTATCGCGCTTTCGCTTTATTTATGTAATTTGATTGCATGTTCGCGTTATACAAACCTAACACCAACACTTATAAGAAACATTATTTCAATTTCTGTATTGGATATGGATGGTTTTGATATTATAATAAAGAACAACTGTTGTTCTTTTTATAATAAAAATGTTTTATATAGTGTTGGCAATTGTAACAACCCGAATTTTCAAGAAGAATAATTACGATAAGAATTTAATAAGTAAAATTCTTATTATGAGACATAACAGGTTGAATGTAAAATATATATGTGTTGTGTGCGTGTGTGTGTATATATATATATATATATATTTATGTGATTTATGTGATAAGAGAATAAATATATGTGTATTATATATTTATTATAGATTAAGCGATGAGATGAGGTCTAATAGTTAGCCAAAGCTAATTAATTTAATTAGTATGAACTAACTGACGCAACGTATAATTGTATAGAAGGAAGTCAAAACTCGAATTTAAGTTCGGAATGAGCTGTAATGATGATAGGGAAAAAAGAAAGAAGAATGTAACGATCGTGAGTCGTGGGTAACTTGGTAATTCGAGCTTATGGATATTATTGAATAAAATAGACTTTTATTAATAATATCATGTGTTAGGCGTTTAAAGGTTATATTATAACCTAGATTAAGTGTAGGCGATGATTAGTAAGTATGAAAGTTTTCGTATAAGCTAATTTGATGGTTTCGAAAAATATCGCTAGAGTACTATTTATTGGATTAAATAAATAGTTGAAGGATAATATTATTGAACAAATTATTTGTTGTAAAGGCGCTAACCCAAATTATGGGTGGGATATATGTGCGTTGATGTATATGATTATGGGGAGTTAATCCGGAAGGGTAGCGATCGCGAATCGTGAATACCCTTGTAATTTAGGTTTATTAATATTATTAAATGGATTAAATATTATTTTTTATGTGACGTGTTTTAAGGTTATTTTATAACCTGGATGATGTCAATGTATGAATTTTTATGCGTTGTTGAACCGTATGAGTGAATAATTGATTTTGCGTAAGATCACAAAATCACTATTCACGGGGCACGTTTACCAAGGCACTATTCACGCCCGAATAATTTTACGTCTTTTTTGATTTCTATTAATTTCGTTAAGACGTGTACGCGAAGAAATAATTTTTCCAAGCGCCGAAAATTTTATTTGAGCCCGAACGAGATTTATTTCGTATCTGAAATGTTTAATATGGGTGTTCCGAATAAATGGACAAACCTTGTATTTATTATTTTTTACGGGTCCCAATATTTTATGGGAGTACCCATTTTAATTTTTGAGTAAAGTTATTGAGCAAATTTGGTACGAAAGTGGGAGTATTCGGGTATAATTATTGGTGTGTTACTCCATTTGGGGGACCAACCAAAAGCCTTGGCAAATTAAAAGAGAGAGATCAGAGAGGAGCCGACAAGATGTTGCTCATTGTTGAGCACAATGCCTTGAGTCCTCAACTCCCTCATTCCTCCCGAAGCCTATCTCTCCCATACCATCCCATTTTCATTTTTCCATTCCTTTCCTTGTTCAGCATAGCAAGATATAGAGAGAGAGATAATATGGAGAGAGAAAAGAGTTGCAGTAGGAGGAAGAAAAGAAAAGAAGAAGGGTTCGGGAGAGAAGAAGAACAAAAAGAAGAGAAGAAGAAGAAGAAGAAGAAGAGTGTATGGGTGAGCCCAAGGAGGAAGAAGAACCTCCAAGCAAGCCCTAGTTAATCTTCTGAACATCCAAGAAGGAAGAAATTATAGAGTAAGTTCACAAAACCTTTAAACTTCATTTTTATTCTTCCTTCCGAAGCTTTTTACGTTAGTCGAATTTTTTTTGATGTTATTGTTTGTTGGTTGGTTGTGAAAAGTTTTATATGTTGATGAGAGGTTATAGAAACCAGTAATAACTTCTGAAAGTGGAACCAAGTGAAAGAAATCCATACATATGCTTAAAGGATGAAGAACATGGAAACTTTGGACATTTTTGGACAATATAAACATTCGGACGAATTTTAGAGGACATGTAGCTTTAATTTTGTGTTTGGTTAATTTGTTTGTTGGTATGATGTTATACTTCCATGGGTTACGAAGTTAACCTAGTTGGAATGGAGTAAAAAGGAGTTAAAACAAAGATTTGGTGATGATTTTGGTGAATAACACCAAGAACACTCAAAACAGAGTATGAACTTAGTACGTTGGCCTAAGATTTAGTTATGTTAATATTAATGGGTAGCTCTGCATTTTTGATATGTTGTAGCCCCATGAATTAGGAGTCCATAGATCCGAAATGGACCAATTTGAGCGTGTATGGAAGGAGATATGTAGATCGGAATGAAAGGAGGTCGAAGTCGCGAAGCTGGTGAAAATGCTCACTTGGGATACAGCAGGTTGAGCGCCGACCGCGCTCATGGTAAGGCCATTTGAGTGCCGGTCGCGCTGGGGCTGCAGTTGGCTAGACAGTTTTGATGTCCTTTAGTAAAATAGGCATAACGTTTTTATACGAACTCGAAATTGGATGATTCAAGATGATTCAGAATGAGGAAGAGTAGACCTACAACTTTCGTTTAATAAGTTTTAACAATTGAGGTCGGGATCAATTTCCAAATTGACCATTTGTAGGACTGATGTGTAATTGGAGGCAATCGGAGGGTGTCGGGCATGCGCGTAAGCACGCGTAAAGCTCCCGACAATGTAAAATGATGTTCTAAGTTTTAAAACATAATTATTATGATTTATAATGATGATTAACATTAACCATTGAGTATTAGATAATTTCTAATGGGCGTGCTAAGCGTGCGCAAACGCGTGTCACTTGGGCGTTCGAATAGGCAGGTTTGGCGTATGGACGTGCAAATGTGGAACCCCCAATCCGGGTCCCTTGAACCTCGGACCTGGTGCGTCACGATACATCATATTTACAACTACTGCGGAAGATATAAACATGAATTGTTTATACAATAATCTCTGCTACATATCCCAAGGTCTATAACCTTTATTTTAATGCATATTTACCTTTAAATTCACAAAAGATTTACACAATTAACTTACATCAAATAACTAATTTAGTTATCATGCATAACACTACAATCTTGTCCTTTGCTTCTGTACTGTCTTTCCTCGAACGTTCGCCTTAAATCTGAAATTTGTTATCATGATATAGCAAGGGTGAGCAACTACTTTGCTCAGCAAGTTTAAATACAATAAAGATATATCATGATTGAAAGAATGAATAAGCTTTTGAATTTTTAATAATATAATAATTGTGAAAGAACATGAATCAAAATTTCAATGATTGAATGACTGAATTCAATAATATAGGGTGTCAATAATGACCATGAACAAATTTAAATGAACCTTATGGTAATGAAGGTGATCAGCCTTTCATACCTGATGAACATATACAACATGCACTCAGTGCGAATCAATAACATAGATGTGGAATAATTGTCAATAATTAATCCACTAGAATGCTTGAAACATAATAACTCGAGTTTGAGTTAAGGAACTTGCATTTCAATATGAAAATGAAGTTAAGATAATTGCACAAGGATAGGAAACTTGCCTGTACCGTCAATTACTGCTACGCAATCTAATTTAACCTCTTATGAAAGATCTATTAGTTATAAGATTGATCTTTCAATTAGCATATCATATATCACCTTATAATATCACTTCTTTATCAATAGATTATCTAACATTTAACCACACAACTAAATATTAGATAACATCTTAGTACCATACGCATTCATAATGCTAAACCTAGCACACATTGAGTCTTTAACAGTGTTCAATATAGTATGCTAAGTGGTTTCCCACAAACAACCAACAAACTAGTTTCCATCTCGTCTACACTATTTTCACAGTGAGTTAGATCGGTTGCTAGTTCGTATATACCTCCGCTCCCTAAAGGAATTGTTTAGCCCAGCTATTATACATCAACTATTAAAGAACATGACTGTATTACTACTTTATCATAAATCTTATGACTTAACACTAAGTCTTTTGTGACAACCCGGATTTTCGAGAATAATTATAATAAGAATTTAATATAGAATAATTCTTATTATGAGTCGCGTTTGAATATATATATGTGTTATATATATTTATGTGATTAAATTGATGAGCTTAATATGTATATATATAAATGTGAAATATATACATAGATTCAAAATGAATGAGTTAATAGTTAATTATTGCAACGATCGCGAGTCATGGGTAGCTTGATAATTCGAGCTTATGAATATTATTGAATAAAATAGATTTTTATTGATAATATTATGTGGTAAGTGTTTAAAGGTTATATTATAACCTAGATTATGTGTAGACGATGATTAGTGAGTATGAAAGTTTTTGTATTAGCTAATTTGGGTGATTCGAGAAATATCGCTATAGTACTATTTATTGGATTAAATAAATAGTTGAAGGATAATATTATTGGACGAGTTATTTATTGTAAAGACGCTAACCCAAAATATGGGTGAGATATATGTACGTTGATGTATATGATTATGGGGAGTTAATCGGAAAGAGTAGCGATCGCGAATCGTGAATACCCTTGTAATTTGGGTTTATTAATAGTATTAACGGATTAAATATTATTTTTATGCGACGTGTTTTAAGGTTATTTTATAACCTGGATGAGGTCAATGTATGAATTTGTATGCGTTGTTGAACCGTATGAGCGAATAATTGATTTTGCGAAAGATCGCAAAATCACTATTCACGGGCCACGTTTCCCGAGGTACTATTCACGCCCGGATATTTTTTCGTCTTTTTCGGTTTCTATAAATTTCATTAAGACGTGTATGCGAAGGAATAATTTTTCCAAGCGTCAGAAAATTTAGTCGAGCAGATACGTGATTTTATCCGTATCCGAAATGTATAATAAGACTGTTCCGAATAAATGGACAAACCCCGTAATAATTATTTTTATGTGTTCCAATATTTATGGTAATGCCCATTTTAATTTTGGGTAGAGTTATTTATCAATTTTGGTACAAAAGTGGGAGTTTTCGGATATAATTTTGGTGTTTTTGGGTATTTATTTTGGCTTGTCACCCCAAGAGGGAACCAATCCCTCATTTTGGACCAATCAAATGAGAGCATGCGGAGGAGATTGCCGGCAAGCTCATAGAGCTCCTAACCCATTTCCCAAATTTACTCCTCCACTCTTAATCCCATTCAAACCATTTGATTTCTCTCTTGCACCTCATTCAAACCAAACCATCAGCAATTAGAGAGAGAGAGAGGGAAAATCTGCAGCCAAGAGGAAGAAGAAAGGAGGAAGAAGTCGCCGGAAAAGTCACCGGAAAAGGAAGAAGAGTCGCCGGAAAAAGAAGAAGAAGAAAGGAAGAGAAGAAGAGGTTCGGGTGAACCAAAAAGGAGACTCAAGCCAAGCCCTAGCAAAGCTTCATATCATCTAGGAGGGATTTACAGAGGTAAATCATTAACTTGAAACCATTTTCATTTGATTTGGTTAAGGTTTTCAAGATTTTCATGGTTTTAGAGCTTTTATGCTCATGGGTTGGTTTTCTTGCGATTTTTGTTGGTTTTATTTGTGTTGGATGTTTGTAAATGTTGTTAAGAGGTTATATAAGCTATTAATAACATCAAAGTGGAACAAAAATGGAAGAAATTCGTCCCTATGCTTAAGGAGGATGAAGAACGTGAAGAACATGAAGAACAATGGACATTTTGAACAAATCTTGGACCTATGGACTGTTTTGGACAATCTGTAGCTAATATTTCGTGTTGGTTTAATTTATTTGTTGTTATGGTATTGTAGTTCCATGGATTACCAAGTTAACCCAACTAGAATTGAGTAAAAAGATGTTAAAACAAAGATTTGGTGATGATTTTAGTGAAGAACACATAGAACATTCAAAACAGAGCATAAGTTGATACTTTGGCCTAAGATTTGGCCATGTTAATGTTAGTGGGTAGCTCTGAATTTTTGATATGTTGTAGCTCTATGTGTTAGGAGTCCATAGAGTCCGGAACGGACCAATTTGAAGGTCTAGAGAAGAAGTTATGAGGTTTGGAGTGAAGGAGGGTCAAAATCGCGATGTCTGACAAGGGCCACCAGGCCAAGCCGCGCGCCCGCACCAAGGCCCCGCGCGCCCGCGCGCGCGCGCTGCCGCACGCCGTGCGCCTGGTGCCGCCCGCCCGCGTGTGCGCTGCCCGACTCAGCTTCGACGTCCGTTGGGGAAAATGGCCATAACTTTCTCATACGGACTCAGATTTAGGCGATTCAAGATGATACGGCAAGCTTAGAGATAGACCTACAATATACATTAATTAGAATTGAAATTTATTACCTGGAACAATTTTGAAATTAACCGTTTTTAGGGCTATTGTGCAAACGGTAGGCGTCGGTCATGCGTGTGTGCATAGTATAATGCTCCCGACATTGTTAAATGATGTTCTAAGTTCTAAAACATGGTTATTATGATTTATAATCATACGTAACATTAACCTTTGGGTATTAGACAATTTGAATGGGCGTGCTAGGCGTACGCAATTGCGTGTCACTTGGGCGTTCGAGTAAACAAGTTTGGCGTATGGGCGTGCAAGCGTCGTAACGCCGCGACAAGTGTGTATAACTTTGTTTAATATTGTGTTTCTAATAATAATGAAACATGATAGTTTGTTATAAATCAATGTATGAGCATGCTAAGCACATGCAAAGGAGGCGAATTAGGTGTGTGACGTGTAAACGTCGAAACGCCGCGTAAAGTGTTAAAGAACTTAAATAGTGTTTCGAGTTAAACAAAACGAACATTATAAGATATGAAGTGGGTTTATAATACAAACCATTATATGAAGCCTTTTTAGTGGCTAATTGGTATTTTATTGTTAAATAAATTGTGTAGGATATTTGAAGGACGAGCCATCATAATTTGGCAAGGAACGCTTAAAGGCAAGTTCTTTCAGTAACTTGTTAACTTGTTTAAATGTATTGATGTACATGACTTGATTACTAAATCTTTCACTATTATGTGGATTATATGAGAGCATGATTAAAGTGTGCATAATGTTCAATTATGTGACTATATTGTTCTATGTGGAACTTGAATTATTGTAAATATACAATGTGAGATGCATGAAGTATGCTATGAGATACATGATGCATATATATGGATGAATTGCATAAGATTTATAATGCATGAGTAAGATGCATAGTATGAGAATCATGATGCATGGATAAAATGCAAAACTTATGTGTTACGTGAAGCATGAAATGTGAAAACTGTCAGTTCTTGCTGAGCCGTCGTGCTCATTCTTGCAAAAATAAAACTTTTGCAGATTTACGATGCAATGCATTATCTTGATATCGTGATGATAAGGATTAGAGGCGCATGGAAACAGGAAGGTAGCTAAATGTCCCTTTACTGTAATTATTTAGCTATGATGACGGTATATGATGTACGTGAATTTGACTATGTAAACCCTGAGTTAGAAATGAAGGTTATCCATTATAATATTTATGATGTGATTATGTTAGTTACTTGTTATAGTAAACTACAAGGATGTCGATGTTGTATAAAGGACATTTTTATAACGAATGTATTTGTTATTGAATAACCTTGCGAATATTCAGGGATTGGATAAAGTCAGAATCTGAACCTTGCGTTCACACATGAGATATTGTAAAGGATCATGGTATTTATTCAACCTTGGTCATAAGTGTTTTATTTAAGGTCTTCGTGCCTGGGATTAGATGAGGATATGTTGTTATATTATTGTTATTACATATTTTTAGTAAACCTATGTTGTATGGGTAGTACCGTGACGCGCCGGAATCGGGTTCAAGGTAAGACCCGAGTTTCGGGGGCGTTACAGTTGGTATCAGAGCTGATAGGTTATAAACCTTAGGTAAGAGTACCTTAGGCTATAACTGTAGTGAAGAAAGATAATAATGATGAAGATAGTGTAGGAGTAAAACTCAAATAGAGTTTAATTGATAGTAAATGAATTTAGAAAATTCATAGTAAGAGTTGAGATTTATATAAGACGATTCAAAGAAGAATCTCGATGCATTATAAAAGATGAGAATTAGGAGTTACCTGACTCCAGTGATAAAGATGATAAGTGTTGATAAATATACGAGGTCTATAAGACAAAGATGCAATAAAATCATATATTATGATTAAAGAGAAGAGTAGAGAATGTCGTAGGATGAAACGATCGTAGGATAAGGAAGATCGTAATGTAAAACGATTGTAGAGTAAGATCACGATGTGATTGGATTAAGTCATAGAATGACAGATGATCAATTGAATGATTGAAAATTTTAGCTGAATGCTATAGACAGATGGTACTATGAAATAGTACGAGTAAAACTCGGAAAGAGTTATGGGTGATGAAACACGCATTAAATTCTTGTTAAGCAACGAGTAAGCTAGGATTGGGGGTGATTTCAATTGAGGACTCATGTTAGTGGCTGAGTTGTACAATTCCTTGTATGGGCGGGGGATTCGTGCTTGGTTCGAGAACCACTTAGCTTCCTATATCGGTATAGTGGTTGAGTTGAACAATTCCTTGTATGGGCGGGGGAATTTGTGCTTGGTGTAACAACCGCTTAGCTTCCTATATTGATTAGTGGCCGAGTTGACCAATTCCTTGTATGGGCAGGGGATTGTGATAGGTTCGACAATCACTTAGCTTCCTATATTGATAATCATTGGAACCTGGTATCGCGCTATCGCTATACGTATGACGAGAAGGTGATTCTTTTCTCATATTTATATTTGATAGTTAGAGAATATTAAGATTAGGTGCGAGTTCTTTAAACTCACACGTATGGTAAGTTCGTGACTCATAATCATATGGTATGGTGGAACCCCTCAGCGAATGGACGATGTTGGTCTGACTAGGATAAGTTCCTAAACTCATATGATTGTAGTAAGTTTCTGAACTCATACTGTGTGGTAAGTTTGATGAACTATATTGGGGTATGGAAAGGTGGTGGATTGAGAACTGTGAATTCTCAAAATGATGAACATTGATGGAGTTAGAAATAGATAGAATTATTAAATAGTGGAGAAATGGGAGAAATTGAAGTTGATGAGGAGACATGGATATTCCAAATCTTCTAGCTATGTTAGACTTCGAAATTTATTGACTTCGTGCTGAAATTTGCACTTTTGCTCTTCGAAAAATGTATGGAGCCAGATTTCTGGACCAAGGATTTTAAATGTACTATTATTCATATGTCTATGCTAATAATTTCGGCTAGACAAAGTTGATTTGAAAATATCAAAATGTATTTTTAAATTGTCATCAATGCATCATAAAACCTGGTGTAGAATGACAGATGATGGAGTCATCAATGCAGATTAACCTAGTGTTGGATGTGATCATAGTATCGTCAACCCACTATGGTATGATGTAGTATGACAAAATCACGAAATGACTGAATCCTCAACGGACTGTAGAAACAGTGCGGTATCATGACGTCATAAAATGATTTTTGTTTTCTTTAAAGTATGAAAAAGTATGCCAATTGAGTTGGCTAAAATAATTCGATTGATGTCCAAATTGTTAATAAAAGTCTAAGCTATTTGATTCGGCTAGACAAATGTTGCAATGTGTTTATGAAATTCAAGCATTATTTGATAATTTATGCCTAAACCAAATTATTTTGGTGCGAAATTTTGTAGTAAGCTGAGGTGAACAACCCAATTATTGGGGTATTTGATGTCGGAAAAATCCCGACTGACCCTATGGTGGTCAAGCAAACGCATATAGTCGTTTAGCTAGAAAGTTGTGCACAACGTCAGAGTACAAAGGGCTGATCACCTGGCGTACGGAGGTAGATTACCTTTTTCTTAATTGAAATCGGTAGGGGTAGTAATACCCGTAAACCTCTATGTTCATGGTCTTTATGGGGTAGCTTACCTTTTTCTTAATTGAAATCGGTAGGGGTAGTAATACCCGTAAACCTCTATGGTCATGGTCTTTATGGCCCCTCAGCATAATATGAAAAGTTTTTAAGGAATATTTTATTTCCTATTTGTTCAAGTTACTTCACAATTATTAAACAATTGTTGAAGGTTCCTATTATTCGGGAAACTGATTTTTGGGAAGGGTGATTATCCCAAGGAGAAGTAGTCGTAGAATGCGACAATTTTAAGTGAATCCTTGAAAGAGGACAGTGTAAAGGTTAGATTGAAAACCTAGTTTTGATGGGTAGAATAAGCAAAGATGAATGCATTGAAATTTCGAGGACGAAATTCTTAGAAGAATGGGTGAATGTAATATCCCGAATGTTTATGAGTTAGCAAATCATGATATTAAATTATTATGATGATTGTGGCATACAATGATCCTTAGAAAAGGAAATTGATGGGTTAAACATAGGATAATACCCAGAGATTAAATAGGTAATATGAAACCTATGTTATACTAATACGTTAAAATTTATTCAACGATAAAATTTCGGAAGAAATTAGACGAAAACCGAGTAAGAGGTTTGATATTTGTGATTCCGAGGACGGAATCCTTATAAGGAGGGAAGGATGTGACAACCCGAATTTTCGAGAATAATTATAATAACAATTTAATATAGAATAATTCTTATTATGAGTCGCGTTTGAATATATATATATATGTGTTATATATATTTATGTGATTAAATTGATGAGCTTAATATGTATATATATAAATGTGAAATATATACATAGATTCAAAATGAATGAGTTAATAGTTAATTATTGCAACGATCGCGAGTCATGGATAGCTTGATAATTCGAGCTTATGAATATTATTGAATAAAATAGATTTTTATTGATAATATTATGTGGTAAGTGTTTAAAGGTTATATTATAACCTAGATTATGTGTAGACGATGATTAGTGAGTATGAAAGTTTTCGTATTAGCTAATTTGGGTGATTCGAGAAATATCGCTATAGTACTATTTATTGGATTAAATAAATAGTTGAAGGATAATATTATTGGACGAGTTATTTATTGTAAAGACGCTAACCCAAAATATGGGTGAGATATATGTACGTTGATGTATATGATTATGGGGAGTTAATCGGAAAGAGTAGCGATCGCGAATCGTGAATACCCTTGTAATTTGGGTTTATTAATAGTATTAACGGATTAAATATTATTTTTATGCGACGTGTTTTAAGGTTATTTTATAACCTGAATGAGGTCAATGTATGAATTTGTATGCGTTGTTGAACCGTATGAGCGAATAATTGATTTTGCGAAAGATCGCAAAATCACTATTCACGGGGCACGTTTCCCGAGGTACTATTCACGCCCGGATATTTTTTCGTCTTTTTCGGTTTCTATAAATTTAATTAAGACGTGTATGCGAAGGAATAATTTTTCCAAGCGTCAGAAAATTTAGTCGAGCAGATACGTGATTTTATCCGTATCCGAAATGTATAATAAGACTGTTCCGAATAAATGGACAAACCCCGTAATAATTATTTTTATGTGTTCTAATATTTATGGTAATGCCCATTTTAATTTTGGGTAGAGTTATTTACCAATTTTGGTACAAAAGTGGGAGTTTTCGGATATAATTTTGGTGTTTTTGGGTATTTATTTTGGCTTGTCACCCCAAGAGGGAACCAATCCCTCATTTTGGACCAATCAAATGAGAGCATGGGGAGGAGATTGCCGGCAAGCTCATAGAGCTCCTAACCCATTTCCCAAATTTACTCCTCCACTCTTAATCCCATTCAAACCATTTGATTTCTCTCTTGCACCTCATTCAAACCAAAACCATCAGCAATTAGAGAGAGAGAGAGGGAAAATCTGCAGCCAAGAGGAAGAAGAAAGGAGGAAGAAGTCGCCGGAAAAAAGTCACCGGAAAAGGAAGAAGAGTCGCCGGAAAAAGAAGAAGAAGAAAGGAAGAGAAGAAGAGGTTCGGGTGAACCAAAAAGGAAGAAGGAGACTCAAGCCAAGCCCTAGCAAAAGCTTCATATCATCTAGGAGGGATTTACAGAGGTAAATCATTAACTTGAAACCATTTTTCATTTGATTTGGTTAAGGTTTTCAAGATTTTCATGGTTTTAGAGCTTTTATGCTCATGGGTTGGTTTTCTTGCGATTTTTGTTGGTTTTGTTTGTGTTGGATGTTTGTAAATGTTGTTAAGAGGTTATATAAGCTATTAATAACATCAAAGTGGAACAAAAATGGAAGAAATTCGTCCCTATGCTTAAGGAGGATGAAGAACGTGAAGAACATGAAGAACAATGGACATTTTGAACAAATCTTGGACCTATGGACTGTTTTGGACAATCTGTAGCTAATATTTCGTGTTGGTTTAATTTATTTGTTGTTATGGTATTGTATCGTTCCATGGATTACCAAGTTTAACCCAACACTGGAATCGAGTAAAAAAAAGGTGTTAAAACAAAGATTTGGTGATGATTTTAGTGAAGAACACATTAGAACATTCAAAACAGAGCATGAGTTGTACTTTGGCCTAAGATTTGGCCATGTTAATGTTAGTGGGTAGCTCTGAATTTTTGATATGTTGTAGCTCTATGTCTTAGGAGTCCATAGAGTCCGGAACGGACCAATTTGAAGGTCTAGAGAAGAAGTTATGAGGTTTGGAGTGAAGGAGGGTCAAAATCGCGATGTCTGACAAGGGCCACCAGGCCAAGCCGCGCGCCCGCACCAAGGCCCCGCGCGCCCGCGCGCGCGCGCGCGCTGCCGCAAGCCGTGCGCCTGGTGCCGCCCGCCCGCGTGTGCGCTGCCCGACTCAGCTTCGACGTCCGTTGGGAAAATGGCCATAACTTTCTCATACGGACTCAGATTTAGGCGATTCAAGATGATACGGAAAGCTTAGAGATAGACCTACAATATACATTAATTAGAATTGAAATTTATTACCTGGAACAATTTTGAAATTAACCGTTTTTAGGGCTATTGTGCAAACGGTAGGCGTCGGTCATGCGTGTGTGCATAGTATCAAATATAGACTAAATATCATCTAACACATAGATTAACCATCATACTATTTAAAAATATAGACTTTCCCTTTTTGCTTTCAAAGAATCATAAAATAAATTTACATAAACTAGTTTAGATTATACCTTTTCTTGTGAGCTTTGCTTTATTATCCAATGTAGCTATCACACTTGGGATGCATAGGAGATCAAAATTTTCTCCCTCCCTTGTCGTGGCCTCTCCCTCTCTATTTTTCTTGGGATATTATTTTTGCTCTCTATTTTCTCTCTCTCTCTAACCTTGAAAAAGAAAATGAGCAAGACGTTAACTTTTGTTTAACAAAGGAACTAATTACTTGTAATATCTATAGATATATAAGTTATATCTATATATTATAGCATCATTAGCAAGTATACTCTCTCTTACACAATTGACAAGTTGGTGATATGTTATGATTAACAATTGTATTTCTTTTTCCATCTATTACAAGCAATCCTTTAAAAACCAACACATCACCTATTTTGGAATCCCAAGTGACCGGCAGCCCCTTCCTCTTTTTGCTTCATTTTTGCTTTTCTTTTATTGCTTTAATGTGTTAATTAACTTACTCAAAATATTCTTCAAGTGGGCTAGCAATTGGGTTTGATTTTAATTCAATTTGGGCTCACTTTTAATCTATTTAGGCTACTAGTTGACAAGATTATTTAATCCATGATTGGTTACTAATTTATTAAGTGTTGGGCTAATTTAATAAGTCCACACATTAATAATCCAAGTCCATGATTAATTAAATTAGTGGCTTGGTTAGTTAATCCAATGGGCTAGTCTATTAGTATTTATTTCCTACTTGGACTATTAAAATTAATCATTCATATATCATATATCTCTCATTAATTAATACACATATTAATCAATGTACAAAATTTATTTACTTACTATATTCACTTTAATTGAATATTTAATTATCTTATTATCTTATCAATTGTTTGATATTAAAATTCTCCAATATTATAACCCTTGGTTACTTTAATTTTTATACCTAATATATAAATAGGTTACAAGACATTCCTTTATTTGTTTATATAAATAACAAATATAAACAAACACATAATATCCATATTCATTTACTCACATATTAACACCAACTAATTTAATAAATTGAGATAATAAAATAAATCTCTTAAATTAAGTCATTAGTATATAATTAAAATAGTAAGACCACTAAATAAAAATAATCCTGTTGTTCACATCAAATTTATAGGTATTACAATACCTTATCCATAATATTCATTCAAGTACATATAAATTCATTTCTAGGGTTTTGAAATTTTGTAACCTATATTTTCTTTATTCTCTTTCAAATAGTAAACCATATAGGTTTTTCTTTGAAATTTTAAATAAATCCACAAATTCCTATCTAGGTTTTATTCTTTAACCTTTAATTTATCATTTAAGATTTCTAAATTTTTGGGTTGTCACATTCTTCCCTCCTTATAAGGATTTCGTCCCCGGAATCACTATTACACTAAAAGTATATTCATCTAAACTAGGTTTTCAACTTAACCTTTATCTGATCACAACTGATTACATTCTCAATTTAACGAGTACATGTTATTTCCTTCTATGAGGATCTTTTTTATCATTATATTCTACCATAACCTCTCTTTAAGGAGTTAAAATAATTTTTCATATCATGCTGAGGGGTCATATAGACCATGAACACATAGTTTTAACGGTAGTGACACCGCAAAGCGGTAATTTATTAGGTATGTTTACAATCACGAAGAAGGTAAACTACCTCTGCAAGTACGCTAGGTGACTAGCCTATCGTACCCTTACGTCGTGCACAATGTATCAATTTTACATGGCGACTATATGCGTGCATAGATTGGATTATTTTATCCAACCGGAGTTGTTCACCTCAGACTTAGCATAAGACTTCGTACCTAAACAATTTGGTTCGGGATAAATTCTCAAAGAGATTACTTGAATTTTCATAAACATTTGTCTAGCCGAATCAATTAGCTTAGACATATAACAATAATTCGAATATCAATCGAAACATGTGTCTGGCCAAATTCAAGTGACAATACATTATCTTTAAAGTTTTGAAAATCATTTTATGACGTCATGATACCGCACTGTATTTACAGTCCGTTGAGAATTCCGTCATTTTGTGACTTTGTCATACTACATCATACCGTAGTGAGCTGACGATCCTTATATCACATGTAACACTAGGTTAATCTGCATTGATGACTCCATCATCTGTCATTCTACACCAGGTTACATGATGCATTGATAACTATTTAAAAAAATACATTTTGATATTTTAAATCATGTTTGTCTAGCCGAAACAAATAGCGTAGACTCTTCTTTAAACAGTTCAAAACCAAAAAAATTATTTTTGGTGTTATCATACCGCAATAGGTAACAATGCGTTAGTGGTTCAAAGCCCACTTCTACACACTCGTCACTCTGTTTTGAGGATAACAAAAATTTTATTTTTATTTTTAAAGGCACATCAGTGCGAATTTGGTTTGATATCAAAAATTCGAAGTCTAGCATAGCTAGAAGATTCGGAATACCTATGCTTCCACCATTAACTTCAATTTCTTTAATGATCCATTGCTTAATAATTCTATCTATTTCTATTATCCTTAAAGCTTACTATACTAAAAATCCTCAGTTCTTCATCCACAACATTTCTATATTCCATTATAATTCATCAAACATACCACACGTTATGAGTTCAGGAACTTACCACAATCATATGAGTTTAGGAACTTATCCTAGTCAGACCAAAATCGTCCATTCGCTAAGGGGTTCCACCATACGATTATGAGTCACGAACTTACCATACGTATGAGTTTAAAGAACTCGCACCTAATCTTAATATTCTCTAACTATCAAATATATATATATATATATGTGAAAAGAATCACCTTCTCGTCATACGTATATCGATAGCGCAACACCAATATTTCAATGATTATCAATATAGGAAGCTAGGTGGTTGTCAAACCAAGCACAAATTCCCCGCCCATACAAGAAATTGTACAACTCAGCCACTAATATGAGTCCTCCATTGAAATCCCACCTAATTCTAACTTTCCCTTTACTCAATATGAATTTTATTTAATTCGTATATCAACATTAATCACTCTTTAATGAGTTTACATAGTACAATTTCATAGTACACCTTTCGTACAGCAATTCTACTATAAAGTTTTCAATCATTCGATTGATCATCTATCATTTCATGTCTTAATCAGATCATGTTGTGACCTTTTCTTATAGTCGTATCATATTACGATTCTTTTATATCTCATGATCGTTTTGTTTTACGATCTTCTTATCTTTCCCTTTAATCATGTATTATGATTTTATTTAAGATTTTCATCTTTACTACTGGAGTCAGGTAACTCCAGATTCTTATCTTTGTAATTTTTTTTTTTTAAGATTCTTCTTTGAATCTTATTTATCTTTTTCTTTACTTAATAATGAATTTCCAAAAATTCATCTTTTAGCATTTAAACTCTATTTGAGTTTATTCCTTATCCTTATCCATGCGGTTATAGCCTAAGGTACCCCTACCTAAGGTTTATAACCTACAGCTTTGATACCAACCTGTGGCGCCCCCAAACCCGGGTCCCTTGAACCTCGGACCTGGTGTGTCACGATACATCATATTTACAACTACTGTGGAAGATATAAACATAAATTGTTTATACAATAATCTCTGCTACATATCCCAAGGTCTATAACCTTTATTTTAATACATATTTACCTTTAAATTCATAAAAGGTTTACACAATTAACTTACATCAAATAACTAATTTAGTTATCATGCATAACACTATAATCTTGTCATTTGCTTCTGTACTGTCTTTCCTCGAACGTTCGCCTTAAATCTGAAATTTGTTATCATGATATAGCAAGGGTGAGCAACTACTTTGCTCAGCAAGTTTAAATACAATAAAGATATATCATGATTGAAAGAATGAATAAGCTTTTGAATTTTCAACAATATAATAATTGTGAAAGAACATGAATCAAAATTTCAATGATTGAATGACTGAATTCAATAATATAGGGTGTCAATAATGACCATAAACAAATTTAACTGAACCTTATGGTAATGAAGGTGATCAGCCTTTCATACCTGGTGAACATATACAACATGCACTAACTGCGAATCAATAAATATAGATGTGGAATAATTGTCAATAATTAATCCACTAGCATGCTTGAAAGATAATAACTCGAGTTTGAGTTAAGGAACTTGCATTTCGATATGAAAATGAAGTTAAGATAATTGCACAAGGATAGGAAACTTGCCTGTACCGTCGATTACTGCTACGCAATCTAATTTAACCTCTTATGAAAGATCTATCAGTTATAAGATTGATCTTTCAATTAACATATCATATATCACCTTATAATATCACTTCTTTATCAATAGATTATCAACATTTAACCACATTACTAAATATTAGATAACATCTTAGCACCATACGCATTCATAATTCTAAAGCTAGCACACATCGAGTCTTTAACAGTGTTTAATATAGTATGCTGAGTGGTTTCTCACAAACCATCAACAAACTAGTTTCCGTCTCGTCTACACTGTTTTCATAGTGAGTTAGATCGGTTGCTAGTTCGTATATACCTCCGCTCCCTAAAGGAATTGTTTAGCCCAGCTATTATACATCAACTATTAAAAAACACGACTGTATTACTACTTTATCATAAATCTTATGACTTAACACTAAGTCTTTCCTTTTATAAGTTCTTCTTTATAATCTATTAAGCCTAAATACCTAAACCAACAAGTTAGATTATCCAACATACCAATCCAGCAGTCTGGATTTAGACCAACATCCAATTCATCAACCTGGATTCTAACTATCCTACAATTCAGCAAGCTAGATTCACTAATTCAGCAAACCGAATTCATTAATTCAGCAAACTATATTCACCAATTCAGCAAGCTGGATTCAATCAATTCAGCAAGCCGAAATATGAATACAACAAACCGTATTGGAAGTTGCATTCTTAAAATGACTTAACCTCTTTTAATCATCGATTTTTATTTTCTTCAAGTCTTGCCATACATATGTACATATATTACATACTCAAAAATACTTTCCTTATGAAAGTTTTCAATTTCCTTTAACATTTTTCAAACGTCCGTTTTAACTTTCGAAACTAAGAAAAATGATCACTATCTTGCACAACTCCGATGACTCTAAATTTTTGATAGGATCTTATACATATTTACACGAGGTTCCAGTTAAACTTTCGTGGCCATCAGAGTTATAGAACTCTAATTTTAGTCGTTTTCCTCGAAAAACTCTACGTTTTTATTTTAGCCGTAGATTCTTCGTTACAAGTCGGAATGTGGCGATTTTTGGACAGGAGCTACCTAACTCCCTATATTTTCAGTGGTAAAAAGCCTTGAATGTATTGCACTGGTTAAAGGGTCAAAACAGTGCATATAAGCAAGGGGTCAGCGGGTTTGGTTCCGTTTCTCGATTTGAGGTCATTCGCCATAAAATCCATAACTTTCATTCTACATGGCCAAAAATTCTCAAATTTTTACAGGACTTATATAACATCCCCTATTATCATTCCAAAATATTTTAGAATTTTTAGAGTATAAAAAGTTGACGAAAATACCCATGGATGGGACTGCCCTGTAGCAGTCCTTTTTCCCCTTTGAACCACCTAGACTGTTTTGGTGAAAACAGTCCCTACGAATTTTGTACACATTATTTTTGACTTCTACTTGGATTTAGTAGTTCACTTATATATCTAACACCTCTCTTGGACGGATCGCAAAAAGAGTTTATAGATCTCAAGTTATAAACTTACAAAGTGCTAAAAAAATTAGGGTTTTCTAATTGTTTTTCCAAACATAGTTTTGTTTCTTTTCTTTTCTTAACCATCCAAACACATCAATACACAAATTGAGCACAACCAAGCACAAAATATCATCTAACACATATATTAACCATCATACTATTTAAAAATATAGACTTCCCCTTTTTGCTTTCAAAGAATCATAAAATAAATTTACATAAACTAGTTTAGATTATACCTTTTCTTGTGAGCTTTGCTTTATTATCCAATGTAGCTATCACACTTGGGATGCATAGGAGATCAAAATTTTCTCCCTCCCTTGCCGTGGCCTCTCCGTCTCTATTTTGCTCTCTATTTTCTCTCTCTCTAAACTTGAAAAAGAAAATGAGCAAGACTAACTTTTGTTTAACAAAGGAACTAATTACTTGTAATATCTATAGATATATAAGTTATATCTATATATTATAGCATCATTAGCAAGTATACTCTCTCTTACACAATTGATAAGTTGGTGATGTGTTATGATTAACAATTGTACTTCTTTTTCCATCTATTACAAGCAATCCTTTAAAAACTAACACATCACCCATTTTGGAATCCCAAGTGACCGGCAGCCCCTTCCTCTTTTTGCTTCATTTTTGCTTTTCTTTTATTGCTTTAATGTGTTAATTAAGTTACTCAAAATATCCTTCAAGTGGGCTAGCAATTGGGTTTGATTTTAATTTAATTTGGGCTCACTTTTAATCTATTTGGGCTACTAGTTGCCAAGATTATTTAATCCATGATTGGTTACTAATTTATTAAATGTTGGGCTAATTTAATAAGTACACACATTAATTATCCAAGTCCATGATTAATTAAATTAGTGGCTTGGTTAGTTAATCCAATGTTCTAGTCTATTAGTATTTATTTCCTACTTGGACTATTAAAATTAATCATTCATATATCATATATCTCTCATTAATTAATACACATATTAATCAATGTACAAAATTTATTTACTTACTATATTCACTTTAATTGAATATTTAATTATCTTATTATCTTATCAATTGTTTGATATTAAAATTCTCCAATATTATAACCCTTGGTTACTTTAATTTTTATACCTAATATATAAATAGGTTACAAGACATTCCTTTATTTGTTTATACAAATAACAAATATAAACAAACACATAATATCCATATTCATTTACTCACATATTAATACCAACTAATTTAATAAATTGAGATAATAAAATAAATCTCTTAAATTAAGTCATTAGTATATAATTAAAATAGTAAGACCACTAAATAAAAATAATCCTTTTGTTCATATCAAATTTATACGTATTACTATACCTTATCCATAATATTCATTCAAGTACATATAAATTCATTTCTAGGGTTTTAAAATTTTGTAACCCATATTTTCTTTATTCTCTTTCAAATAGTAAACCATATAGGTTTTTCTTAGAAATTTTAAATAAATCCACAAATTCCTATCTAGGTTTTATTCTTTAACCTTTAATTTATCATTTAAGATTTCTAAATTTTCGGGTTGTCACAGCAAACGTCGTAACACCGTAACAAGTATGTATAACCTTGTTTAATATTTTGTTTCTAATAAGAATAAAACATTATGAAGTGATGTAACCCAATGTATGACCATGCTAGGCATATGCAAATGAGGTGGATTAGGCGTGTGACGTATAAACGTCGAAACGCCGTGTATAGAGTAAATGAACTTAAATAGTGTTTCGATTCAAATGAAACGAACATTATAAGATATAAAGTGATGTTTTTATAAACCAATAAGGATAGATAATGATGAGGGTCGTAACATTTTCAAACGACGCGATGTCGAGAAATGTTTTTAGTATTTATTGCATTTATTATTTATAATGTGCGAACAATATGGAATAAGAATTATTATAATGTGAACCAATATATGAAGCCTTTTTAGTGGCTAATTGGTGTTTTACTGTTAAATAAATTGTGTAGGATATTTGAAGGACGAGTCATCATAATGTGGCAAGGAACGCTTAAGGCAAGTTCTTTCAGTAACTTGTCGACTTGTTTAAATGTATTGATGTACATGAGTTGATTGCTAAATCTTTTACTGTTATGTGAATTAAATGCGAGCATGATTAAAGTGTGCATGTTGTGCAACTATGTGATTATGTTATTCTATACGGAACTTGAAGTATTATAAATGTGCGGTATGAGATATATGATGCAAATGAAACTTGCATATTAAGAGATGCATAATGTATGTGTATACGCATTGCATACAATTTATGATGTTTATGTAAGATGCATAGTATGAGAATTATGATGCATGAATAAAATGTAAACTTATGTGTTACGTGAAACATGAAATGTGAAAATTATTAGTTCTTGCTGAGCCGTCGTTCTCATACTTGCAAAAATAAAACTTTTGCAGATTTACGATGCAATGCAATTATCTTGATATCGTGGTGATAAGGATTAGAGATGCATGAAAACAAAAAGGCTGCTAAATATTTCTTTATTATAATTATTTAGCCGTGATAACGGTATGTAATGTATGTGAATTAGATTATGTGAACCTTGAGTTAAAAGTGAAGGTTATCCATTATAATAGTTATGATGCGATTATGTAATTTAATTGCTCAGTAAACTAGAAGGATGATGATGTTGTATAAAGGATCATGATATTTATTCAACCTTGATCATAAGTGTAGTATTTAAAGGTTACGAAATCTGAATTTGTAATAAAGAGTGAAATGGTAGGTTTTGATGCTTATTGTTGTAAACTACTGTTATGTATAGTACGAATATTATTTAATTTGTAATGATTATTAAATGATGTAGTAGTTAAGGACTTCGTACCTGGGATTAGATGGGAACATGTTGTAATAATCTTGTAATTACATTCATGTAGTAAGATCATGTTTTAGTTATGGTTTCGAGGCTTGGGACGACAATATTTATATTATATCAATGTAAATATTTTTATTATTCCGCAATGAGTTATTGATAGTATGATGTACGAGTTGCACAGTGATGCACCAGACCTGAGGTTAAGGTAACTTGGATTTGGGGGCGTCACAACAATTTACTGAATGGACTTTATGTACTTGACTTGCATGAAAATATACTTCAAATTAAACAAACTAAGAAAAGAAAAGGAGATGATGTTTATTATATCTTTATGTGGCACTGTAGACTCGGTGGCATAACGATGGCCTTTTAGAACTATCTGATTTCGAATCATATTCAACTTGTGAATCTTATCTCATGGGTAAGATGACTAAATCTCCTTTTAGTGGAAAAGGAGAAAGAGTTACAGAGTTGTTAGCGTTAGTACACACAAACGTATGTGGACCTATGACAACGAATACACGAGGAGGGTATTCTTATTTTATTACTTTCACTGATGATCATTCAAGATTTGGATATATGTATTTGATGAAATACAAATCTGAATCGTTTGAAAAGTTCTAAGAATTCAGAAGTGAAGTAGAGAAGCAAATTGCTAAGAGTATTAAGATTCTTTGATCGGATCGAGGAGGGGAATACTTGACCAATGGCTTGTGCACAAACCACAACAAGTGGGCAGTGGTGCAAGCCGCCCTGGGAACGAACCGTAAACCCGGACGACTCAGGATCGACTCCCACTAGCAACACTTGGAGGGGCACTAATAATGCTCCGTTGTGGCTACGGGGATGCGGGCGCAAGCCTGTATGAAAAGGCTGACCCGGGTTCGGCGGGATTAGTCCGGATGCGTCCAGGACACCCACGGTTAATAAAAAAAAAATACTTGACCAATGAGTTTCTCAATTGTCTTAAAGAAAATGGTATAATCTCACAATGGACTCCACCAGGGATGCCACAGTTGAATGGTGTATCTGAAAGGAGAAATCGAACATTGTTGGGCATGGTTCATTCCATGATGAGTTTTACCGACCTTCTAGTATCCTTTTCAGGTTATGCCCTAGAAACGGCTGCATATATACTAAATAAGGTCCCCTCGAAGTCCGTTCCAAAGACTCCATATGAGTTATGGACAGGGAGGAAATCTAGCCTTAAGCATGTTAAGACTTGAGGATGTCCAACTTATGTGAAAAAGTTTCAGAATGATAAGCTTGGGACAAGATCTGATAAGTGCAGATTTATGGGATATCCTAAAAAAAGTTTAAGATACTATTTTTATAATCCTACTGAGCAAAAGGTGTTTAATGTAAAACACGCTACCTTCTTGGAAGAGGAGTTCATCCTTGAAGGGGCTAAAGGGAGGAAAATAAATCTTGAAGAAGTTCAAGAACCACAAACCACTGCAGGTCATGTGGATGAACCTGTCCGAGTAGAAGAACCTATTGTACCATAACCTATTCGTAAATTTGGAAGAGTACCGAAGATACCTGATAGGTATTGATTCATCATACAGGATGATGATGAGATACGCATCATAAATGATAATGATCCATTGACTTACGAAGAGGTTATGAGTAGTAAAGACTCAAAGAAATGGCTAGAAGCCACGAAATCCGAGATGGACTCCATGTATGAAAACCAAGTATGGACTTTAGTTACACCACCTGAGGGCATTAAGCCTATTAGATGCAAATGGGTCTTTAAAAGAAAGACTCGAGCGGACGGCAAGGTAGAGTCCTATAAGGCCCGACTAGTTACAGAAGGTTTTAAACAAAGACAAGGTGTTGACTATGATGAAACCTTCTCACCAGTAGCTATGCTCAAGTCCATTCGAATTTTTCTTGCAATTGCAACTTATTATGACTACGAAATCTGGCAAATAGATGTAAAAACGGCCTTCCTCAATGGGAATCTTGAGGAGAATGTATATATAATACAACTAGGGTTTTGTTTCAACGGTTAGAACAAATCAAGTTTGTAAGCTACAACGATCTATTTATGGATTGAAGCAAGCTTCTCAAAGGTGGAATATCCGTTTTGATGAGATAATCAAAGAGTTTGATTTTATCAAAAATGAGGATGAACCTTGTGTGTACAAGAAGGTTAGTGGGAGCGCTGTATCATTCCTAGTATTATATGTTGATGATATATTACTGATAGGGAATGATGTTCATATGCTACAGTCAATCAAAATTTGGTTACCTAAACACTTCTCCATAAAGGACTTGGGTGAGGCATCCTACATTTTGGGGATAAAGTGAAAGTAGTATGCACACAAGTCAATCATATTTGATATAATGTAGCATATACTTTGTAATCTTATTCATTTGTTAAAGGCATTTTACTTTATCTACATGGTGCTGTTATATTAAATGTGATAAACCTATAATTTTGAGCAATACTTTTAGAATCATGATGGTGATCATGCTAATGAGATCTAAATTCTAGATAGCTCACAAACTAAAATCGTTCCTAATCGATGGATTACTAAAAAGGGGATTAGTGAATCCGGATAGATTAGTACATACGTTGCTTGCTCTTATGAAGAGGATGATTGATCTCATAATCATTTGTGTGGAGACACTAAATCAAGTATGTAGGTGCTTATTAGAGAATAAGTTCACTGAACGTGGCTCGCTAAGGAATACCTAATGGAGTTTTACTCGCCTGTCAATAGGAATTCCTCTAGTGATAGTAGTACAAGTGATCCTTGGACTTGAGATTATCATAGTATCTTGTGTATGATGAGTTATACTTTGACATGTCCCTTAAGACCTTTAGGGTATATCAAAGGGTATGATTGGGTATAATAAGTTATACATGGAGATAGGTGAATGATCAACAAAGAATCTATCATTTCTAGTAAAAGGAGAGAATGTCCTTTGTGATTCGATAAATGACGACTCAAAAGTCTTTGGCCAAATCAGAATGAAATTAGAAAGGAGTTTCTAATTTGCATTACCAGAGTTGTTCATTGGAGAATCGAAATGCATATAATTAAATAAAATGAGACTTGACAGTAATTTCATGTCTTATATTTAATTGGGACATTGTATGGTAGAAGGATTGAATTGTACGGTAACTATACACTTAAAGGTTCTTTTGTGATTAATGTTGAAATCTATATTATCTGAAAAGTCGTTGATCGCTAAGGGGGTTTACCCTTATTGTAGAATAAATATTATTTATTTAAATAAATTAAATAGTTTAATTTATTTATTTAAATAAGATTAGAATTGTTCTAATTGATTTATTCACAACCAGTTTAATATGGAGAACCTAAAGAGTCACACCGCAAAAAGAAAATATTTGTTTAAGAAGTAAATGACATAATTGTAATAATAAGTTAAGTGTATTTAGTTTAATCTATGGAGATAGAATAAATTAAGTAGCTTAATATTTATTATTTAATATTTTGGAAATATTAAATATAAATTAATAAGAAGAGTCTTATTATTATTACCATTACTATTATTTAATTCCTAATAGGGATTGGGAATTAATTAATAGAAGTACTCTCTCATTAATTCCTAATTAGATTAGGAGCATAATTAATTAAAGGAGTTTAATTATAATAGAAACCCTAATCCTAAATAGTTTAGGGAAGGGTTATTCCTACATCTATAAATAAGAGGAGTCTTATCATAGATTAGGATTGCACACTCTTTCATAAGAATTGAAGAGAGAGAGAGAGAGTACTTGCAATTTCTATAGAGATAGAAACTAGGGTTTTGCCAACACTCATTTTCTTGAACAACTATTATTCCTTGGTGGATCACCTCTAGAGGCCAAACACTTGGGTGGCTAACGTTGATCAAAGGAAGGAATTTAATCGGTGGAATTCAAGGAGAACACAAAGAAATTGGAGGTGAACTTGTACCTGAGGAAGCTTTGATTCACGAGGGTATAATTCTATATCTCTATCTCTTTCGTTTAATTCATAATTGATCATAAGGATGATCATGGTGATGGTTTGTATGAAAAATTTTTAAAATCCAATTGCGCTTCCGCACTATTTATGTAATTTGATTACATATTCGCGCTATATACAAACCTAACATAAAGATATATAGAGATAGATCTAAAAGGATGTTAGGCTTGTCTCAAGGAAAGTACATTGACTCGATGCTAAAGAAGTTTAGCGTAGAAGATTCCAAGAGAGGTCTCATGCCGATGAGCCATGGATACATCTCTCCAAGAAACAGGTGCCAAAGACACCTGAGGAGAGAGACCGTATGAGTAAGATTCCTTATGCTTTGGCAATAGGATCTATTATGTACGGTATGATATGTACTAGACCGAATGTTATTCATGCACTTAGTGTAACAAGCTGATATCGGTCGAATCCAGGAGAAGAGTACTAGAAGGCAATGAAAAATATCCTAAAGTACTTAAGAAGAACTAAAGATGTATTTCTTGTCTACGGTGGGTCCAGATTGAAACTAGAGGGCTATACAGACTCAAGTTTTCAAATGGATCAAGATGATAGTAAATCCGTTTCAAGTTATGTATTTACCTTAAATGGTGGCACAATGAGTTGAAAAAGTTCCAAGCAGCAAACAATTGTTGATTCAGTGACAGAGGCAGAGTACATAGCTGCAAGTGAAGCTGCAAAGGAAGTTATTTGGATGAAGAAGTTCATAACCGAACTTGGAGTGGTTCCTAGCATTAGAGGAGTCGTACCTTAAACTCGGGCGGTCCTACACTCTTAAAATCCTTAAAGTTTGCTACTGGCGCTGCTTGGGGGTTGGGATGTACTGGTTCGTTGTTCCTTCCCCGCAGAGCTTCTCCTAGCAAGTCTACTAGTCGTTGAATGGGGTCTGCCTGGTTTCCTTCGTTATTGACCGACTCATCCAACTCAGCGATTCTACGTCTAGGCGGCATTTTCTGCAACACAAGATTTTACTCTTATTCTCTTAGCATATAACTTAGATATTTCTCTAATGCAGAAATTTAGTAACACAGTGATGAAACAAAAACATTTATATTCATATGCCAAGTTGTTACACCATGATGATTTCTTGCATACTACTATAAATGTCACATCTACCCCCTAATATTACAAAAGGTGGGGAAAACATCAATATACTACCCTTAACATCAAAAGGGTTCACAAGACTACTCCGTATCTTACATAATAGATAGGAGTTCACATAATGATGCACATCTAAGCATACTGCTACTACCATTTGACTACTAATCACTAGGGTTTATCCCAACATTCCGCACTCCACTGCGCTGATAAACTCTTGTTGCGTAATATGTGCCACCAAATCCCGGCTCACAGTGTATCGTGTTTGTCCTTGCTCTGCCGGGTAGTGGTTCACACCATCCACTAACCTCTTCATAGCTGTACGAAAAGCATAACCCATCTTATTTGTCTTCCTCTTCTTGCATCTCACCTCATCATCTAGATCATTAGCTCTGTCATTGGCCTCCTCCCATTTCTCCTGGAAGTGAATCCTATCCATCACCTCCATCTCTAACTGTGTGCGAAGGGCTTCCTTCTCTGCCTTCTCAGACAACTCCCTCTGCTCGGACTCCTCCAGCTTTCCCACCAATTCTACGCTCCTAGCTACCGAACGGTGAAAAAGGGCTCCCATCTGAACACCGGCTTCCTTGCGATGTGTAAGCTCCACCTCTAACTCCTGCATCTTTAGTTTTTGTTGATCATTCTCCTCCCTCAGCTTCTGGATCGCTGCCTCTCGATCCTGAGCTTCGGTCTCTAATTCTAAGATCCGCTCTTCGTATTCTCCTAATATGCGATCCTCGATAGGAGTCTCGTCAGGGTCTGTCTTAGGCTCCTCCTCCAGGGGTTCTTCCTCGGGGTCAGACTCTATCTCTATTGGTTCTTCAGGGTCAGACTCCACCTCATCATCTATTACAGGTGCCTCATACACTACGTGGTTATCACGTTGCTCCTCCTCGACAATCCAACCGTTTCCTCCCACGCTTGACATCCTACAACCACAAACACAAGACAAAACAATAAACTCCATCAGAAGGTCAAACAAAACATAAGTTCATTGTATGCAATGAAAATATATTTCATAATGCTACTAAGTCTTCACGAAAACTCTATATGAGTTTTATCTCCTCCTAGTTCCTAAATTCTTCTAAGGTTATAGTCTAAGGACTCTCGCTCCTAAGGTTTATAACCTAATGCTCTGATACCAACCTGTGACGCCCCCAAATTCCGACACCACTATCTCGAATTTGGTTCATCACGTTCTAACACAATAATGACATAAAACTAATGCAGCGGAAAAGATAGAATAAATTACATTGATTTAAAATAATTATTCTTGTCCCAAGGTCTCGTAACCGTTACTACCATACTATCCAATAGTCTTAATTTAAACTGAAACATAGTACTAATACATAATCCAGGCCTAAGCTTATTACATAACCAAATTTAGAAACTTAAGCAACATAGCAAATAATCTCCTTCCTAAGAAAGAACAAAGTTACTCCGTAGTTTTGCCCTTTCCCTTATCCTTGCCTGAAGGTTCACCTCGCTCTGCCTTAACTGAAAGGTTTAAAGAAAGCAAGAATGAGCAACAAATTTGCCCAGCAAGTATATACAATGAGGGTGAACAATATAAAGTTCAAATTTCAAGGATATGACAGTAAAGGATAATTCAAGGATAATAAGGAAAATCAATTGTTATACATAAGAGTCACTATGGACTGAAGAATATCAATAGAAATCTTGCATCTAATCATTTCAAGTCCAAGAATATGAACACTGAGTATTCACTAAAGGACTAAGAACTCTTGCTAGAATTAACAGTTTTTATACTGAAAATCCAATAAAACAAGTACACAGGTGATCAGCCTATAATACCCCAGATTATGCATAACTGTCACATGCTTATAAGTGCGCACGTCGGTTCCCCGACAATATATAATTTTCCCCTTTTATGAGGGTTGTTCATCTCAGTAGATAAGAGTCCTCACCAAGACAATTGGTTTGGAATAGCTTTCTAACACATGTATAATAGTCTAACCAAAACAATGGTTTAGACAACCTTTATAATCATATTCAATGATTTAATGAATACCAATGCTTGCAATGAGGTTTAAGGGATATTAATCTTAAACCAATCCTTAGAATATGAATGACAGTTTATAAAGCATAAGAGTCACTGTCACATACTTGTATGATACATTAATATACAAGTGTACATGCTTGCTCAATAAAGAGAAAGGGTTCGAATACTTGCACAATATACCACATCCTGCTCGAATGTAAAGTGAGTAGGGTTAAGGGAAACTTGCACAAAGTAAAGTTTCGAAAAAAGGGAACTTGCCTGTTTGCTCAGCTACAAGTAATCTAACTTTAATTTAAATTGCGTTGAAACGACCTAATCATTAATAAGTCGGTTCCGTAGTTAGTATAGCATCCATAACAAGTGGTTACGCACCACATAGTTTTAATACACAGTCACGTAGGTGGAATCAAGATTACTAAGTCCATATTCGAAATTTCTTATCTTTAGCTAAATGAGTTAGCAACTTAGAATACCCCGACCCTAAGCATCAACATAAGCTTGAACACATAGTATATCAGTTCAATCATGCAATACAACTTAAAACATTCATACATACATGCTGTAAGACTCTATTTACAATTTAAAACAACTGGACAATTCTGGCGACCGGCGCGACCGCGCTGGTTTTTGCCTTAGGAGTGGCGCGACCGCGCCACTCTCTGGGCAGACCAAAAATGTAATTTATACAAGTGGCAATCTGGGTCTATTTTCCAACATTCAGGCTACTGATATGACTCAATTACACATGCTCATAAGGTTATTAGTCTGAGTTCAAACCTAGCATGCTCATGCCAAATTCAATCCAAGGTTATAAGGTGTTACGTTAGAAACTTCTATATTTTAAGCCAGTCAAATCCATCTCGCAAAGGATCAACTATTATAGTCATGACACCACATAATGAGACTAAACCATACTTAATAAGCATGCTCGTGCGTATATAACACATGTACACATTAATCACATAGTTTACAATTGGAATGTCACTTCTTTGAACATGCGTACATAGGTAAAATTCATGTTTAGCTAGATGGTGCTCATGTCAACATGTTATAGAGGCATAATGAATCCTATTATTTATGCGTGCAAGGTTGGAACGAAACTTACACAACGTTTGACAATAATGGTCCTCAAGTCTTAAGTTTTTCTTGAAAATTTGACATTAGACTAACTAAACTTGCTTAATATCTCTACGTGACTTTACGTATGCATTCACACATATAATTAGATCATATATACATGCTTGTAAGCTCAGAACATCAAGGATACAAGGTTCGCTAAGTTTTACTTCGAACACTTCAAGTTTTCTTTTAAAAAGTCGTTGGAACTGAGCTAACACAACTCATGTCATGCAAGGTAACCCTAGGTGATACTTTGGACTTGTTTTCATACATGTCTAAGCTAGTTACATATGGTCAAAGGATCAGCATCACTTTCATAAGGTTTAGTTTTCAAATTCTAAGTTTTAGTTCAAAATCTCGTAAAACCCAACACATTTCATGCAAGACCCTACTAGATCACGTACCAGATACACACATAGGCTTATTTAAGCTAAACTAACATGCTCATGACATCAGAAGAATCAAAAGTTGGAATTTTATTCTGGGGCACGGCGCGGCCGCTCCTGGTTTTGCCTGGGGAGTAGCACGGCCGCGCTGCTCCTCGGCAGAACTAGGAAACTCCCTGTATAGCGAAATTTCCCAAAACCAAAACCAATTCAAACCATAATCTGTGTATACCCATCTCATATAAAGTTTATAACCATGATATTAAGCATACCTAGAATGATTTTAACAACTTAAAACAAGTAATTAACTAAGTTCAAGAATTAAATTCAACATTCATGCTATTTCTCTATATTTTCGCATAATTAGCGATTGATCATGCTACGAACTCGTTTCTGAACCAAAATAGTTCGTTTAACTTTCGTTGTTTTCGTATTAGACTATACTAACAATGTATAGCAACCATTTGCAGATTATCGCAACTTAGCTAAATCATTTTTGGTACATTATGAGCATGTATACATGTTATTTTCTGAGAATTCATGGAACTCAAGTTTGATAGCATAAAACATGATTAACACTTTAGTAACATGTATATGAACTTGACAACTTATATACATCAACCACTAACCAACTAACAAGAGATTTACGGCAAAATTCTAGAAATTTATATATAGAACTCAAGAACACAATTAAAGAGGAATTACCTCTTGAAGCTAATTGAGTACTCTCCAATACCACTGATAGAAAATCACTCAACCTCACTCTCTAATGGAAGCTTACCTCGGATTTCTAGCAAGAAGAATTGTGTAGAGGAGGCTTCAATTTATAGGAAATTCAAAATCTGGTTCATGGCTTTGCTCAAGGGTTTCACCCAATGGAAGAAGAAGAAGATCCTTGGTTAATGGAGGTTTGGTGGAATAGTGGTGGAGGACTATTTGGACCACATCCCCCACCATCATGAGGCTAAGGTTTGCAAGGAAGAAGATGAATAGGATAGCCTTTTCTTCTCTCTTTGAGTTTACTGAGTTTGAGCAATATAGGGAGGATAGGCCATTGGTCTATTCACGTAATGAAGGGAAGGGACTCACAATATGGGACAAGAGCAAACTTAACATTCTTAGCAAGGCTTATTAGCATGTTTTAATTTAAAATGTAATCTTAGGTCATATGAAAACAATTAAATGCTACCACATTGTATCAAATAGAGTCACATGTACACATACCATATAATCCATGTACATTAATTATAGCGAAATCTAATTAATCGCTAACACCCAAATATTCAATATACATTATTATTTCATAATACATTTATTGTAATAACATTTAAGTATGGAAATAATTATCATGTAGCAAATATTAATTACCCCATATAATTTAAATGTACATCACACAGCAAAATGTTACATAGGATATTCATGCAATTTAAATGTCACGCATCTTCCACCTTATTTAATGAATTATATGAATACTCATACATGCTAATGTCACAAAAATATATCATGCCACATAACATTTAATTAAATGAAAGGAGATTATTAGCCACCCAATAATTAATTAAGATACATTAATAATTTCTTTTCTTATTAAATCACTCCTTTATTAAATAAATAAGAAGTCATTTTATTGCATCACTATTATGGTGACATATCACATATACACATATTCGAATAAAGATTCAACTTAAATAGAAAAGTCAATAATAATATTATTTAAAATTCTCGGGTATTACATCCTCCCTCCCTTATAAAAATTTCGTCCTCGGAATTGATACAAGGTTACACAAACAAATGGGGATAATCTCTCCTCATCTTACTTTCTAACTCCCACGTAGCCTCCTCGGCGTTGTGGTTTCGCCAAACTACCTTAATAGAAGATATAAATTTATTCCTCAAGGTTTGCTCTTTCCTATCTAGTATTTGGACAGGAATTTCCTCATAAGTCAGATTCTTCTCTACTTGAATCGGCTCATAGGAAATCACGTGCTTATAGTCGGGTTTGTACGGACGTAACACGGAGATGTGAAACACGTTGTGGATGTGTTCCAGCTCAGGCGGTAAAGCTACCATATACGCCACTTCGCCCACCCGCTTCAAAATTTTGAATGGCCCTATGAACCTCGGACTCAATTTTCCTTTCTTGCCAATCTGATCTTTCCTTTCCAGGGAGATACTTTTAAGAATACGAAACTACCGACTTCAAAGTCTCGGTCCTGACGATGCAAATCTGCATATTTCTTCTGACGATCTTGAGCGGCTACTAATCTGGCTCTTATCGTTATCACCACATCGGCCGTCTTTTGAACTATTTCCGGCTCCAAAAGTCGTCGTTCTCCGACTTCATCCCAACACAACGGTGTTCTGCACTTCCTTCCGTAGAGAGCTTCGTACGGTGGCATACCGATACTCGTGTGATGACTATTATTGTAAGCGAATTCTACTAAGGGTAAATGGTCATCCCAGTTTCCATTAAAATCCATTACACAAGCTCAAAGCATATCTTCTAGTGTCTGTATGGTTCGTTCACTTTGTCCGTCTGTCTGAGGATGATACGCGGTACTCAACCTCAGTTGTGTTCCCATTCTCTCTTGCAGGCTCTTCCAGAAATTTGACGTGAATCTTGGATCTCGATCGGAGACGATTGACACTGGTATTCCATGTCGCGAAATTATTTCCTTCACGTATAAATTTGCTAATTGATTCAGGTTAAAACGAATCTTGATTGTCAGAAAATGAGCTGTCTTTGTTAGTCGATCCACGATAACCCAAATGGCATCAAAACCTTTCTGTGTGACTGGAAGTCCCACCACAAAATCCATCGTAATGTGCTCCCATTTCCACTCTGGTATTTCCAGCGGTTGAAGTAAACCACTCGGTCTCTGATGTTCTGCTTTGACTCGTTGGCAAGTGAGACATCTACTGACGTACTCTGCAACCTCTCGCTTCAGATTGGGCCACCAAAAATATTGTCGTAGATCCCGGTACATCTTCGTTCCTCCAGGATGAACAGAATATATCGTGCTATGTGCCTCGCGCAAAATTTCCTCCCTAAGTTCAGTAATAGCTGGCACCCACACTCGATTTTCGAATCTTAAAATACCATCCTTATCCATTCGGAATTTTTCTTCCTCACTTCTTGTTATCCGCTTCTTTATCTTCTCGCACTCCTCATCCGTTTCTTGTGCTTTTTTGATTCGATCCAATAATGTTGGACGAGCTTCCATCACAAACAACTTTTCACTGGGCCCTCGAGGTTCCCCAACTTCTATTTCTAATTTTTCCATGTCTCTTATTAACTCCTCCTGAGTTGTTAATGTGAACAGTTTGTCGCTTCCTTTCCTGCTCAGCGTGTCAGCTACTACATTGGCTTTTCCCGGGTGATAAAGAATTTCACAGTCGTAATCCTTGATTAATTCCAACCACCTCCTCTGTCTCATATTTAACTCTTTCTGTGTGAAAATATATTTCAGACTTTTGTGGTCCGTATATATCTCACATTTTTCTCTGTACAGGTAGTACCTCCAAATTTTCAATGCAAAGACTACTACCGCTAGCTCCAAGTCATGGGTAGGGTATCGTTTTTCGTAATCCTTCAATTGCCGTGACGCGTATGCAATGACTTTGTTGTGTTGCATAAGCACACAACCGAGTCCTTTATGCGACGCATCACTATATACCACAAATCCTCCCGTATCATCTGGTAAGGATAATACAGGTGCCTCGCTTAACCTCTTCTTCAGTTCTTGAAAACTTTCTTCGCATTTGTCCGTCCACACGAATTTCACTGTCTTTCTCGTCAGATTAGTCAACGAGGTCGCTATCTTAGAAAAATCTTGGATAAATCTTTGATAGTACCCAGCTAACCCTAGAAAACTTCTTACTTCCGTCGGCGTCCTTGGTTGTTCCCAACCACTAACAGCCTCCACCTTCGCAGGGTCCACTGAAATCCCATTCTTGTCTATTATGTGTCCCAAGAATTGGACCTTCTCCATCCAAAACTCACACTTGGAGAATTTTGCATACATTTTCTCCTTCCTTAGTGCTTCCAACACCATCTTCAAATGTTTGGCGTGCTCTTCTTTGGTCTTTGAGTAGATTAGGATGTCATCGATGAAAACTACTACAAACTTATCCAAGTATGGCTTGAAAACTCGGTTCATCAAGTCCATGAATGCTGCTGGAGCGTTGGTCAAACCGAACGACATCACTAAAAATTCATAATGTCCATATCGGGTTCAAAACGCCGTCTTCAGAATGTCCTCCTCTCGTACCTTCAGTTGATGATAACCTGTTCGTAGATCTATCTTAGAGAACCACTTTGCTCCCTTCAATTGATCGAAAAGATCATCTATCCTTGGAAATGGATATCTATTCTTGATCGTTACTTTGTTCAACTCTCGATAGTCGATACAAAGCCTCATCGATCCATCTTTCTTCTTAACAAATAACACTGGTGCTCCCCATGGAGACACACTCGCCCGAATATAACCCTTATCTAATAATTCCTGTAACTGTATCATTAATTCCTTCATCTCCACCGGTGCCATACGATACAGAGCTTTTGAAATCGGTGCAGTTCCCGGTACTAAGTCTATTACGAATTCGATTTTTCTGTCTGGCGGAAGGCCAGACAGATCATCAGGAAACACATCTTGAAACTCTCTCACTACTGATATATCTTTCGCTTCTACTCCCTTCTTTTGAGTATCCGCAATATAGGCTAAATAACCCACACATCCTTTCTTTAACAATTTCTTGGCCTCCATCATCGTAAGATAACAGGATTGCTTAAGCGATGAGCTACCATAAAATACTACCTTAGACCGATTTGAAGTCTGAAGGTTCACACTTTTCTTTCGACAATCGATCATCGCATCGTATCAGAGCCAATCCTTGTGTTAATTATTGATTTTGGTGATTCTATGTATGAATTGATATGCGATACGATTGGATTTTGGGCTAAAAATTTCTTTTCTGATTCTGCGTCGCGGCACGGCCGCGCCGCTTCCAGTTTATTCTGGAGCACGGCCGCGCCCGACCCCAGAAATCGTTTCTAGAGGTGCAGCGCGGCCGCGCCGCTCCTAGTTCATTTTGCAGCGCGGCCGCACCGGTCTGCAGATTTTGAATTTTTTTTTTCCTTTAATTAAAATAAATGGTTTATTTAATTAACAAAAGTTTAAAATAAAGATATTTATTTTATTTGAAATATGATTTCATATTTCTAAAATTAAAGGGGTTTAATTTTGATTTGATTTTTGATTAAAATAAAAGAGTATATTTTGTTTCAAAACTAAATATTAGCAAACTTTTTGCCCATTAATTGATATCAATGCATATATGGAATGGTTTTATTATTCATTAAATGAATGTTATTTATTGATGCATATAGAGATATGTATGATAATAAATAGGGATTGATTATGGACTATTGACCAAAGTGTGATTGGATTTATTTTAGAGGATGCTTGAATGTATGGGTTTTTATAAATGGGGTCTGCGTACCTCGTCTTCTCTAATTTTTCTTAATGTAAATTCTATCTCCCTCCTATGTACTTCCCCTTGACTGCTGATCAAGGTTTCTATTTATTTTAAATAATTTATGTAATAGGATTAGTTAGAATTATTTTGAAGAATTGGAGACAAAGGAGCAAGGAGCGCTTGGAGACCCGTTTGTAATGGAGCCCGAGTTTAAATGTAATAGTTATATTTAAATTTAATTCTTGTACCCTAGGTTTGACCTTTTGGTTCACTTGATGGCTCTAGTGAACCAAACTAGAATAAAAGTCCATAATCAATCCGGGTAGAATATAGTATTCTATATGTGCATGCTTACTATATATATTATATATTATCCAACATGCTTCGCATGTTAAATAATATGACGCGTATTATATATATATATGTGTGTGTGTGTGTGTGTGTGTGTGCATTCGCGCTAAACAAGATGAGACTAATAATAATAAAACCCTCAAAAAAATCATATTAACTCCCAAGCGTTCAAAGATATTTGGAATATCGAACGTCGCCTTCTAGCATGATAAAGCGATAGAATATTAAATATTTAATATGAGTTTGTTGTGTCATCACAAGGCAAGTATTAAATATTTAAGATGTTGCATTATCACATTTGATGCTTATTAAGGAATTGAACGTTACTGTTTTGTTGTGTCACCACAAAGACGGTATTTTTCTCTTCACATATATGGAAGTGCTAGGTTGGACTTAACTTGGATAATTTTGATTCGGATGTGTCACTACTTGATCAAAATAATCTAAGAGGCAAAATATAAGGAGTTACATAGTGATGTAATTGACAATAGTTGTCTACCTATTTATTTATATATCGTTTGTTGTGTCACCACAAGGCTATATACATTTGAAATGGGATCCTTATTCTCACTAGCAAATCTTTAATTAGATTTGTCGAACTATATATTGAGGGTAATATAGTTTAATAAAAATGTTGTCTATTTCACATGCATAATTTAAAAATGTCAAACTCACTCTCACTGTGTAGCATACTTGATGCTAACAAACTGACCGGACCAAATTACACGGACTGGTTAAGGAATCTGAGAATTGTTTTCACTGCTGAAAAAATTTCTTATGTCCTAAATTTGTCAGTCCCTGCAAATGTTGCAGAAACAGCCTCTGAGGAAGAGATTGCTATTTTCAGAAAGTAGCAAGATGATGCAATCTTGGCTCAATGCATCATGCTCGCATCCATGAGTAACAAGCTTCAGCGTCAGCATAAAACTATGGATGCTCCTACTATATTGTTGCACCTCAAGGAGTTGTATGGTGAGCAAAGTAGGACTGCTAGATATCAGATATCTAAGGAGCTCTTCCGATCTCGTATGACCGAGGGCACTACTGTTGAGACTCATGTCCTTAAGATGATCAATATGATTGAACAACTTGGACAGCTTGGGTTCGTGATGGATGGGGAGTTAAGTCAAGATTTGATCTTGCAGTCACTCCCGGACACCTTCTCATAATTTGTTGTGAATTTTCACATGAATAAGTTGGACGTCAGCTTGCATGAGTTACTTAACATGTTGCATCTGCTGAAGGTCACTTCTCATCCAACAAGACCAAGTCTTACTAGTGGATGATTCTTTCAGGAAAAAGGAAGAGGCCTAGGGTATCTTTTGAAAATAAGAAAAACAAGAAGGCTAAGGGCAAGGCGAAAAGAAAGGATAAAAAGAAACCTGATCCTGATACCAAGGAATTTGCTACCATTGTAACAAGCCTGGACATTGGAAGAGGAACTGTAAGCAGTATCTTACGGACCAAAAGAAGCGTGGAGAAGCTTCGACTTCTGATCTAGGTTTGTTCATAATTGAAATTTATTTTTTTAAAAGTTAAAATTCTACTTGGGTATTGGATACCGGATGTGGTTCTCACATATGTAATAATATGCAGGGACTAAGCAGAAGTAGAAAGCTGAATAAGGATGAAGTCATCCTACGAGTGGGAAATGGAGCAGAGGTTGCTGCATTAGCTATAGGAACTTATTGTTTAGCACTGCCTACGGGCAAGTCCATTAGTTAAATAATTGCTATTATGTTCCAACACTCATTAGACACATTATTTCAATTTTTGTATTGGATATGGATGGTTTTGATATTATAATAAAGAACAACAGTTGTTCTATTTATAATAAAAATATTTTATATGGTGTTGGCAATTTACTGAATGGACTTTACATACTTGACTTGCATGAAAATATACTTCAAATTGAACAAACTAAGAAAAAAAAAGAGATGATGTTAATTATACCTTTATGTGGCATTGTAGACTCGGTCATATCAATGAAACAAGATTAACCAAGTTGCATAAGGATGGGCTTTTAGAGCTATATGATTTCGAATCATATCTAACTTGTGAATATTGTCTCATGAGTAAAATGACTAAATCTCCTTTTAGTGGAAAAGGAGAAAGAGTTACAGAGTTGTTAGCATTGGTACATACAGACGTATGTGGACGTATGACAACGACTGCACGAGGAGAGTATTCTTATTTTATTACTTTCACTGATGATCATTCTAGATTTGAATATGTGTATTTAATGAAATACAAATCTGAATCGTTTGTAAAGTTCAGAGAATTCAGAAGTGAAGTAGAGAAGTAAACTGGTAAAATTATTAAAATTCTTCGATCGGATCGAGGAAGGGAATACTTAACCAATGAGTTTCTTGATTATCTCAAAGAAAATGGTATAATCTCACAATGGACTCCACTAAGGACGCCACAGTTGAATGGTGTATCTGAAAGGAGAAATCGAATATTGTCGGACATGGTTCATTCCATGATGAGTTTTACCGACCCTCCAATATCCTTCTAGGGTTATGCCCTAGAATCGGCTGCATACCTACTTAACAAGGTACCTACCAAATCCGTCCCAAAGACTCTATATGAGTTATGGACAGGGAGGAAACCAATTCTTAAGCATGTTAAGACTTGGGGTTGTCCATCTTATGTTAAAAGGTTTGAGCATGATAAGTTGAAGACTAGATCTGGCAAGTGTAGATTCGTGGGATATCCTAAAGAAACATTAGGGTATTATTTCTATCATCATACTGATCAAAAGGTGTTTATTGCGAAACATGTTACCTTCTTGGAAAAGGACTAGTTTATCCTTGAAGGGGTCAGTGGGAGTAAGATATATCTTGAAGAAGTTCAAGAACCACAAAACATTACGGATCAAAGTCAGGTACCTAACTAAGTGGAAGAACCTACTGTACCACAACGTATTCGTAAATCTGGAAGAGTACCGAAGATACCTAATAGGCATGGATTCATCATAGAGGATGATGATGAGGTACGTATCATAAGAGATGATGATCCATTGACTTACGAAGAGGCTATGAGTAGTAAAGACTCAGAGAAATGGCTAGAAGCCATGAAATCCGAGATGGACTCCATGTATGAAAACCAAGTATGGACTTTGGTTTCACCACCTGAGGGCATTAAGCCTATTGGGTACAAATGGGTCTTTAAGAGAAAGACTGGAGCGGATGGCAAGGTAGAGACCTATAAGGCCCGACTGGTTGCAAAAAGTTTCAAATAAAGACAAGGAGTTGACTATGATGAAACCTTCTCACCAATAGCTATGCTCAAGTTATTCGGATTTTACTTGCAATTGCAGCTTATTATGACTACAAAATCTGACAAATGGACGTGAAAACGGCCTTCCTCAATGGAAAGCTTGAGGAAAATGTATATATGATACAGGTAGAGGGTTTTGTTTCAACAGTTGGAACAAATCAAGTCTGTAAGCTACAACGATCCATTTATGGATTGAAACAAGCTTCTCGAAGGTGGAACATCCGTTTTGATGAGATAATCAAAAAGTTTAATTTTAGCAAAAATGAGGATGAACCTTGTGTGTACAAGAAGGTAAAGTGGGAGCGTTGTTTCATTCCTTGTATTATATGTTGATGATATATTAGTGATAGGGAATGATGTTCCTATGCTACAGTCGATCAAAATTTGGTTATCTAAACACTTCTCTATGAGGACTTGGGTGAGGCATCCTATATTTTGGGGATAAAGATCTATAGAGATAGATCTAAAAGGATGCTTGGCTTGACCCAAGGAAAGTACATTGACTCGATGCTAAAGAAGTTTAGCATGGAAGATTCCAAGAGAGGTCTCATGCCGATGAGCCATGGAATACATCTCTCCAAGAAATAAGCCCCAAAGACACCTGAGGAGAGAGACCGTATGACTAAGATTCCTTATACTTCAGTAATAGGATCTATCATGTACGTTATGATATGTACTAGACCAGATGTCGCTCATGCACTTAGTGTAATAAGCAGATATCAGTCGAATCCAGGAGAAGAACACTGGAAGGCAGTGAAAAACATCCTAAAGTACTTAAGAAGAACTAAGGATGTATTTCTTGTCTACGGTGGGTGTGACGCCCCCAAACTCAGGTACTTGAAACCCGTATTTGGTGCATCACGATACCATTTCTTTGAGCTGTTTAATATATTACAAACTTAATATTTATATCAGAGTTGTCTATTCCCCAGGTATGGCAACCTTTAATTACATTCCTTACATGTTACATAATATATATGATCATAATACAAAGGACTAATTCTTACAGATAACACCTTAAAACATATTCCTTGAGCTTTCCCTTTCCCTTGTCTTTACTAGAGCCTTCTGAACATTCACGCCTAGCTAAAAACATTTAAGTCGAAGCAAGAATGAGCATTTAATTGCTCAGCAAGTAATAACAATAATGATAATGCGCCGAAGAAGTAAATGTTTTCTTTTAGGACTATTTCTACCACGAATCAATAGTGGTGAAGTCATTTGAAACCATTCTTAACAACATATCAAATCATTTTAGGATTTTTGACACAACATACTGACTTTTGAATACTGAGTGGTCAAAAGACCATGAACTGTCATTTTTCATTTTTGAAAAGGTTTAAACAGAAATTCATCTGCAAACCACTCTGGTCTTACGGACATGTAGGGTGAAAAACCCCGTTATGTCCTGTATTGATCAATACTATCTGTTTGAACGCTAATTGCATTCACTCTGGTCGCCTTGGGCACAAAAACATATTCCCCATTACGGGTTGTTCATACTCAGTCTGGAGTCCTAATTAAACAATTCAGTTGGATGACTTTATCATAACCAACATTATTCAACAATACATTTCAAACTATGTCTAGCCGAATCAAATAGCTTGGATAGTATTTAAACCATAAATACGTACCGAAGTTTAATAATATGTAATAGGATTTGTCATATCAAAGAATTTTAAGTTCAAGAGTTCTTGTGTAAATACAGTAGTTTATACAAGTGGGGACACTTGTATAATAAAATACAATAATGAGATATTAATAAAGAATAATCGAATTGAATAAAATTCCATAGTATAAGAATAATTGCACAGCTGAATCATAGATATCATTACAGATATGAATAATTAACAATAATTATTCACTAGCATGCTTTGAAATTGATAACTCATATTGAGTTAGGAAATAGCATAACATATACCTGTTTGCACACAATAAAAGTAGTGCATAAGGTTTAAATACTTGCCTTGTTTGCTGCTTACAGCTATGCAATATAGTTTTATCTTTAATACAAAGACCTATCATCAATAAAATTATTCTTTTAATTAGAATAATACAACTTAACACATAAACACTGCTTATTTGCAGTGATTATACAACTTAAACACGTTGTCACTGAAAGTAGTATGCACACAAGCCAATCATATTTGATATGATGTAGCGTATACTTTGTAATCTTATTCATTTATTAATAAAGGAATTGATTTTCTTAAAAGGCATTTTATATTATCTACATAGTGCTGTTATATTAAATGTGATAAACCCATAGTTTTGAGCAATGCTTTTAGAATCATGATGGTGATCATGCTAATGAGATCTAAATTCAAGATAGCTCACAAACTAAAATTGTTCCTAATCGTTGTGTCGACGCCGGGTTTTCTTTTCTCTTTTGGTCTTTTCCAATTTTAGCCTTTTGATTTAATGATTTCTTTGGAAAAGATCGGCATTGATGTCGACGGGGTTTTGAAAGATCGTTTTTTATGATGAGCCAATTAACCAGAGTCGCCAGTTGGTATATTTGAAATGGATGTACCAACTCATCCGAGTTTTCGTTTTTTATAAATCGATGGCTCATATGTGACTCCGAATTAATTGGTCTGCGAACCGAGATTCATAGAGTTCGGGGGCTTGCTTAAGCGAGGGGAAGGTGTTAGGCACCCCCCGACTTCCGTGAAACACGGTTACCGCAATCTTGATGCTTTCCTATCCTTTAATTCATGAATGTGTGTGTGTGCGCGTGTGTGTGTGTGTGTGTGCTTATGTGAATGTTGTGGTGAGTTTGTATGAAAGAATCATTTGGATTTTTAGGGAAAGTCGTGCTTCAATTTGAGAGTGCTTTGGAATGTCCTTTCGGCATACACGAGAAAGCTTGATTCTTTATAAGAAAGGTTTGATTTTAATTGTCAAAAACTGCAAGGTTTTTATTAAGTGTCGTTTTGGCAAAACAAGAGTTTTAAACCTTCGTCTAAATAGGAATCGAGATCTATACGTTGCTTTCATAAAATGATGGGCAATTTCTAGAATCTCTTTAACCCTATATACAATGGTTTACTAAAACGTCATTTTATTTATAAAATCATTTTGTGTTATGTTTTGGAAAACGATCTTCCTTTAGCTTTCTCGTTAGATAGGAGTCGACATTCATTAACATTTCTCAAATTTTAACCTCGTGATTCTAATATCCTACTTTGATTGATTTTATGAAAATCTTATCATTTAGCTTTGAAATCAATTTCGTGTCATAAATCAAATCAAGCATAAACACGCGTCGGGGCTATTCATGGGCATGTAAGCCATCAAAAATGTCCCCGAACGCCAACAACCACAAATTTCACTATTTCGGGGCCTTAAACCCGATTCTCGCCTTAGCGTCATTTTAAGGCCCGACGGTTACATGTTTACAACGAAGGATTACATTGTTCCTAAATACACACGTCAAAATTTGTCCATCATCGGATTCGGACCATGGTGTCACGCTCCTAGGCTCACATCCACAATTTATCACAAACATCAAATAGATACAATAACATAACTAACAACGGATTGCTTAACGCCCCACAAGGATCCAAAATTAACAATCTACATAGATCAATTCCATCTAATGTATATATCGATATGAACAAGCAACACCTTACCCAATGGATATCATCGGATTATTAGGAAGAACTTTGTTCCGATGGAACCCTCTCTAATAATTCCTAATCCATTGTTCCACAATAATTTACATGAAATCTACATTTAATTCAATCAAATGACATGATAGGAATTGGTATAATAAAAGAGATTTCACCTTGCAATTGATATCCAAATGGATGTGAACTTGTGTATTGAATAGAAGGAAAAAGTTATTATGTGATACAATCAAATCACAAGAATAATATTCCTCTCTTTTTTTCTCACTTTCTCTTCTATTTTTGTAGCAAAATCTCACTATTTTCTCTCTATTTCCGTGCTTATGTTGCTGCTGGAATTTCCTTCTTCTCCACAATTGCTGAACTTGCTCAACCTCCTGTATGCTGCCCGAAGCGGCTTAAATAGGCTGGCCAGAGCCAGCCGCAGATCTATCTGCGGCTGGCCGCAGATGGATCTGCGGCTGGCCAGCTGGCACGCCTCCCATCGCACTCAGCTGCTGAGTGCTGATTTCCCGGTTTTCGTGCTGGCGCACCCACTTGGCCGCAGATCCATCCGCGGCTGGCGGGCTTGACTTTCTCGATTTTCGTGCCACGCCTCGATTTTTGTGCCGCAACGTCGGTTTTCGTTGACAGGCTCGTGTTCTGCAGTCCGGGAATTTCCGGGAGACGTGCCACCTCATTTGGAAGTGCCTGCTTCGGATGGCTTTATTGTCACGTAAACTTGGGTTGCCCAAAACATTGCGGCGGTGCTGGGCGCTCGCCCCTGTGCCCGCTCCTTTGCTCCCGCAAGCTGGTTCAATTGACGATTTCGCCCTCCTGTCACGGTTAGTAGAAGGAAACGCAAAATTTGGGTGTCTACAGCTGCCCCTCTTTATCATGTTTATGAAATGATAAATGAAATGAACAGGATAAAGAATAGACACTCGATGCATGAATGACAGTGTGTAAGAATGACAGTGCATACATGATGCCTCACACATATAGCTTATGATGCAACATAAGATGCAATGCATGCAAGACATTCGTAAGAGTGTCAATGTATCAACCCCTTGACCGTGTTCGTTAGTCTTTGGGTTCACTCCTTCAATCTGTCGTCTCGTTCGGGGCCGGGTATCGTCGCCGGTCACCCATCGCGTAACCCCCGGTTATCGTCGTCGGTCGGTCCTCTGTCGGAGCCGGTTATCTTAGCCGGACATCCATCTAGTGATCGCCGGTTATCGTCGCCGGTCGATCGTCATGTCGGGGCCGGGTATCGTCGCGGGTCACCCATCTCGTAACCTCCGGTTATCGTCGCCGGTCGGTTATCTTGTCGGAGCCGGTTATCGTCGCCGGTCATCCATCTCGTGATCGCCGGTTATCGTCGCCGGTCGATCGTCATGTCGGGGCCGGGTATCGTCGCCGGTCACCCATCTCGTCACCCCCGGTTATCGTCGCCGGTTGGTTATCTGTCGGAGCCGGTTATCGTCGCCGGACATCCATCTCGTGATCGCCGGTTATCATCGCCGGTCGATCGTCATGTCGGGGCCGGGTATCGTCGCCGGTCACCCATCGCGTTTGACTCTGATAGGCTAGGACCTTGACACCTGACCTGCTCGATTTTTTTTCATTTCATGGATCACATACAGAATTATCATCTATTCATGCGTGTGACACAACATGTAAATTGAGAAAAAATGACCCCTGTACAGTCTTTTGATACTGCTCTACAGATGTCATCACTTGTAGTGGTTCGCTTGGATGCCTTCCCAGGTTGCTCACCACCTTGTGGTGGTTTGTTTGGATCTCAGCCCTTCCCAGGGTGATCACCATCTTGTCGTGGTTTGCTGGGATGCCTTCTCAGGTTGCTCACCACTCTGTCGTGGTTTGTTTGGATGCCTTCCCAGGGTGCTCACCACTCTGTCGTGGTTTGCTTGGATATCAGCCCTTCCCAGGGTGCTCACCATCTTGTCGTGGTTTGTTTGGATGCCTTCCCAGGTTGCTCACCAACTTGTCGTGGTTTGCTTGGATATCAGCCCTTCCCAAGGTGCTCACCATCTTGTCGTGGTTTGCTTGGATGCCTTCCCAGGTGGCTCACCACTCTGTCGTGGTTTGTTTGGATGTCTTCCCAGGGTGCTCACCACTCTGTCGTGGTTTGCTTGGATATCATCCCTTCCCAGGGTGCTCACCATCTTGTCGTGGTTTGTTTGGATGCCTTCCCAGGTTTCTCACCAACTTGTCGTGGTTTGCTTGGATATCAGCCCTTCCCAGGGTGCTCACCATCTTGTCGTGGTTTGCTTGGATGCCTTCCCAGGTGGCTAACCAACTTGTCGTGGTTTGCTTGGATATCAGCCCTTCCCAGGGTGCTCACCATCTTGTCGTGGTTTGCTTGGATGCCTTCCCAGGTTGCTCACCAACTTGTCGTGGTTTGCTTGGATATCAGCCCTTCCCAGGGTGCTCACCATCTTGTCGTGGTTTGCTTGGATGCCTTCCCAGGTTGCTCACCAACTTGTCGTGGTTTGCTTGGATATCAGCCCTTCCCAGGGTGCTCACCATCTTGTCGTGGTTTGCTTGGATGCCTTCCCAGGTGGCTAACCAACTTGTCGTGGTTTGCTTGGATATCAGCCCTTCCCAGGGTGCTCACCATCTTGTCGTGGTTTGCTTGGATGCCTTCCCAGGTTGCTCACCAACTTGTCGTGGTTTGCTTGGATATCAGCCCTTCCCAGGGTGCTCACCATCTTGTCGTGGTTTGCTTGGATGCCTTCCCAGGTTGCTCACCAACTTGTCGTGGTTTGCTTGGATATCAGCCCTTCCCAGGGTGCTCACCATCTTGTCGTGGTTTGCTTGGATGCCTTCCCAGGTGGCTAACCAACTTGTCGTGGTTTGCTTGGATATCAGCCCTTCCCAGGGTGCTCACCATCTTGTCGTGGTTTGCTTGAGTCAGTTTGGAGTATTTGATGACTCTTGAGTGATTTTCACTGATGACACCGCACCATTCCATTTCAGCCGATTCTGCCCCGAGTCGGGTCGCTGAGGATGGCCGGATCCGACTGGCCTTGATTACAACCGTTAGCCGAGCCATTTCTTTATTCGATCGTATTGACATGATGGGGCAGTAGATTGCAGGGGACGCCGATGCTTCAGATCTATCCACCACTTTATCCATCCTGCTTCAGTTAGTTTCAGATCTGTAGATCATTTTATCTCCTGCATAGATTATGTCAGTTTCATCTGTTATCGAAAAGGAAATCTTGTAACGAAATGACTTATAGATATAGACATGCATTTATATTCAGTCATTTTCCCCTTTTTTTCGTATCGTGGCCTTTCATCGGATCCTCATTTCATCCAGTCAACCACGATTTTGATATCTTGCCTTCTTTCTCTTCTCAAGTCTTGATGGAGATTTGACAGATACTACCGCACACCCTGTTGATTTCATCGGACTGAGTCTTAGATTTTTTTGACTAAGTGTTTGGTTGGGTCCGGGTTATGTCACTTGAGATGAAGCTGATCAGGTGGTTGACTTCGGGAAGGTTTTGAGGGTATAGGAAGGCTTTTCTGGTTGTTGGGAATTGGTTTTGACAGAAGAAAGTATTATTTTGTAAGGAATGGGACCGTGCCACGATGGCTGCCTACGTACCCCCACAAGTCGGGAGATCAGGTCCTACGTAGTTCGTTCTTTCAAAGAACAACGAGAAAACGATGATGATGATTGTTGGTTTTTTTTTTTTTTTTTTTTTTTTTTTTTTTTTTTTTTTTGAGAAGGCATGCCTTTCTTTAGCACTAGGTCATTTTCTTTGAACTTCTGAGGTCTTATCTTTTGTCGTAAGATCGAGAGATTCTTTGCTGATACAACTGGCCGCGTGAAATAGCAGCCACCCTTTTCTCATCAATTAGGGCAAATTGGTCGTATCGACCTTGCATTCAACCCTCCTTGTTTATCTGAGCATCTCAAACTCAAATGGCAGAACTACCTCTATTCCGTACATCAGAGTGTAAGGGGTTGCCCCTGTAGAAATACGCACCGATTTTCGGTACGCCAGCAGGGTGAAAGGTAGCAGATCTGGCCATCCCCGATGTTTAGCAGACATTCTCGCCACGATCTTCTTGATATTCTTATTCGCAGCCTCCACTGCCCCATTCATCTTAGGACGGCAAATGATAGCATTGAGGTGTTTGATTTTGAACTGGTCATATAATTCCTTCATAAGGGTACTGCTCAAACTTTTTTGCATTGTCGGAGACTAAGGCCTCAGGTTGCCCATTCGGCAAATGATATCTCCATACTGGCTTAACATCTCTGTTTTCTGGCTAGGGGGTCAGATCTGTTCCTATTTTGAGCTCTCTGGGTTTGTCAGGGGTTCTAATTTTTTATGGTGATGGTTTGGTTTGAGTTGGGTTTGGGGTTTGTCTTCGACCCATCCTTTGATCTCGTCAGGCGTGCCGTCATTATCTGTCTCATCCTGCTCAATGCCCATTAAATCGAAATCCAGCTCAATATCAAAATCGTAGTCAACTTTCGAATTTGAAGAATCGTTTGTTAGGCAAGAGACACTCAAATTGGTTACACACCCTGCATGAAACAAAATATTTGTCATATATAAGGCATTTTCTCGCAATGATCATCTTAAAGACAACATGACAAAATAAAATAATCATGCAAAATATTAAAATAAGGGACAACAAATGGCATCTACTCAAGGTCCTACTTCATAACCTCTGGCTGCTCTACCACGATCCTCCCGCTATCGATCATGTTCTGAATTTTGTGCTTCAGCGCCCAGCATTCCTGAGTATCATGACCAGGAGAAACTGAATGGTACGCACACTTCTTACTTGGATCAAATCCTCTCCCTTTCGGGTCAATTGGGGGTGCCAAAATCGCGTATCCTTCCCTGTGCTATTAATACCGCCAAAATCTGCTCGAGAGGCTCCCCAAGCGGGGTGAATACCCGATCTCTTGCTGTCTCAAATCTTCTTTGTTCATCCGACCTTTGATAATTGAAATTAGGTTGTCGGGGTGGCACGATTTTCTGTATTTGCACTGGAGGATTGTTCTCTACGTTTCTAGATGATCCCCTGCAGGATGAGGGAAACATCTTCCTCCTTTTTCTGTTGGATCCTACGGGAAGTGCTGCCATAGTTTCCACTCTGGATTTGCTCTGCAACCACTTCCAGGAGCTGTGAGGTCCCGGATCTTACCAGACTTTAACCCCATGTCCACCATTTCTCCATGTTTTATCATCTCGGCAAAAGGTCTTCCAATCCCCGATATCACCCGCTCATAATAGGGCGCCTCCTGAATGTCCACAAAGGTCATTACCATTTCCGCCTCGTTCATTGGGGGATTCACCTGTGCAGCCATACCCCTCCATCGTTGTGCATAGTCCCTGAAAGATTCTTTTGGTTGCTTCTTGATTTTTTGTCATTTGATATCTATCAGGGGCCATCTGGGCCTGAAAGCTGTATTGGGTTAAGAAGGTATGGGCCAACTCCTCCCAGTTGTGGATTCGGGCATTGTCAAGGCGGGCATACCAGATCCTCGCCTCCCCTGTTAAGCTTTTCTGGAATAGCTGCATCCTCAGCCCCTCGTCCTCGGCATAAGACCCGAGTTCTCCAATGTATATTTTCAAGTGCGTGTAGGGGTCCCCCTTTCCATTGTATTTTTCGAACTCGGGGACCTTGAACTTCTCTGGATATCTGGTTCCGGGGAAGACACACAGATCTGAGTAATTAACCCTACCCAGGGAGCCTATGCCTCTTAGAGATTGGAGGATCTCCTCCATGTGTTTCATTTTTTCCCGAAGGTCGTCCGTGTCCCCTTCCTCTGGGATAGCAATCACGGTCCTGTTAGATATGGGAACGGCCTTTGGGATGACTGGCTCGTCCTTGAGTCGGGGTTGGTCATCTTTAAGCAGGTTTGCACCATTTTTAGGAGGATTCTGGTCATCCCCTGGTGGTGGAATATTATGCGATCCTTGGTTTGACGGATTCTGTCTGATCAAGAACTGTTCCTTTAGCATTGTGGCCATTTCCATCATCTGTTTTTTAAAATCATCAAACTCTTCCCGAGATATGGAACCATGATTAGGAATATCAGCCATTCCTGATGTAGAATTTTGGGCTTTCTTAGACTGCGAGCGGGTTTGAGGAGCAATCCTACAGAGACAAATGGTTCGAAGTTTAGTCCTGGGGAAATGAAAACATGGATGCATGCTAAAGCTATAACTTTTTTGTGTTTTGGGGTTCTTTAATCTTTCCCTGCAAAAGAGAAAGTTAGTAGTCCTTTAGTGCCATAACCAATGCTAAACATGCTTTATTATGCTCCCCCAACTATTCCCTGCAATTCACAGCGGTTAGTAATCTCTTTCGACATAAAAAAAAGGCTGTATGAATATTGAATGAGATCATGACATTTAGACGTATAAACGTAAAAAGGCATGAAGAGACTTTTCCTGCGTTGGGTTATTCTGAGGATGACCTATCCTAGGGTTACTCTCACGGGCTTTTCGGCATGAAGGTTCCCAAATCTTCGCAATCTACTCGTTTGAGCCCTTTCGATTGGAGCGGATTTGAGTGGTGCATTTCCTGAGCCATCTCCGGGGAGCAGCCCCATCGAGTCCAGTAATAAGCAACCGACAGGTTCGCCTCAGGAGGAGGTACTCTCTCAACATACATTCACATTCATCGTCCTCACCGTATGCAAATGATTTCTTTAAAGTAAAGCCATTCCATTCAATCATTCATTCATTGGACAACAACACACATTCGCACAACAAAAGCAAAAAATCAAAATATCGCACACACACACATTTATGAATTTTAAAGGATAGGACAGCATCAAGATTTGAACGCGGCTTAAGCCCTCTAATGTCCCCAGCAGAGTCGCCAGCTGTCGACGCCGGGTTTTCTTTTCTCTTTTGGTCTTTTCCAATTTTAGCCTTTTGATTTAATGATTTCTTTGGAAAAGATCGGCATTGATGTCGACGGGGTTTTGAAAGATCGTTTTTTATGATGAGCCAATTAACCAGAGTCGCCAGTTGGTATATTTGAAATGGATGTACCAACTCATCCGAGTTTTCGTTTTTTATAAATCGATGGCTCATATGTGACTCCGAATTAATTGGTCTGCGAACCGAGATTCATAGAGTTCGGGGGCTTGCTTAAGCGAGGGGAAGGTGTTAGGCACCCCCCGACTTCCGTGAAACACGGTTACCGCAATCTTGATGCTTTCCTATCCTTTAATTCATGAATGTGTTGTGTATGCGTGTGTGTGTGTGTGTGTGTGCTTATGTGAATGTTGTGGTGAGTTTGTATGAAAGAATCATTTGGATTTTTAGGGAAAGTCGTGCTTCAATTTGAGAGTGCTTTGGAATGTCCTTTCGGCATACACGAGAAAAGCTTGATTCTTTATAAGAAAGGTTTGATTTTAATTGTCAAAAACTGCAAGGTTTTTATTAAGTGTCGTTTTGGCAAAACAAGAGTTTTAAACCTTCGTCTAAATAGGAATCGAGAATCTATACGTTGCTTTCATAAAATGATGGGCAATTTCTAGAATCTCTTTAACCCTATATACAATGGTTTACTAAAACGTCATTTTTATTTATAAAATCATTTTGTGTTATGTTTTGGGAAAACGATCTTCCTTTAGCTTTCTCGTTTAGATAGGAGTCGACATTCATTAACATTTCTCAAATTTTAACCTCGTGATTCTAATATCCTACTTTGATTGATTTTATGAAAATCTTATCATTTAGCTTTGAAATCAATTTCGTGTCATAAATCAAATCAAGCATAAACACGCGTCGGGGCTATTCATGGGCATGTAAGCCATCAAAATGTCCCCGAACGCCAACAACCACAAATTTCACTATTTCGGGGCCTTAAAAACCCGATTCTCGCCTTAGCGTCATTTTAAGGCCCGACGGTTACATGTTTACAACGAAGGATTACATTGTTCCTAAATACACACGTCAAAATTTGTCCATCATCGGGATTCGGACCATGGTGTCACGCTCCTAGGCTCACATCCACAATTTATCACAAACATCAAATAGATACAATAACATAAACTAACAACGGATTGCTTAACGCCCCACAAGGATCCAAAATTAACAATCTACATAGATCAATTCCATCTAATGTATATATCGATATGAACAAGCAACACCTTACCCAATGGATATCATCGGATTATTAGGAAGAACTTTGTTCCGATGGAACCCTCTCTAATAATTCCTAATCCATTGTTCCACAATAATTTACATGAAATCTACATTTAATTCAATCAAATGACATGATAGGAATTGGTATAATAAAAGAGATTTCACCTTGCAATTGATATCCAAATGGATGTGAACTTGTGTATTGAATAGAAGGAAAAAGTATTATGTGATACAATCAAATCACAAGAATAATATTCCTCTCTTTTTTTCTCACTTTCTCTTCTATTTTTGTAGCAAAATCTCACTATTTTCTCTCTATTTCCGTGCTTATGTTGCTGCTGGAATTTCCTTCTTCTCCACAATTGCTGAACTTGCTCAACCTCCTGTATGCTGCCCGAAGCGGCTTAAATAGGCTGGCCAGCTGGCACGCCTCCCATCGCACTCAGCTGCTGAGTGCTGATTTCCCGGTTTTCGTGCTGGCGCACCCACTTGGCCGCAGATCCATCCGCGGCTGGCGGGCTTGACTTTCTCGATTTTCGTGCCACGCCTCGATTTTCGTGCCGCAACGTCGGTTTTCGTTGACAGGCTCGTGTTCTGCAGTCCGGGAATTTCCGGGAGACGTGCCACCTCATTTGGAAGTGCCTGCTTCGGATGGCTTTATTGTCACGTAAACTTGGGTTGCCCAAAACATTGCGGCGGTGCTGGGCGCTCGCCCCTGTGCCCGCTCCTTTGCTCCCGCAAGCTGGTTCAATTGACGATTTCGCCCTCCTGTCACGGTTAGTAGAAGGAAACGCAAAATTTGGGTGTCTACACGTTGGATTACTAAATTGGGGATTAGTGAATCCGGATAGATTAGTACATACGTTGCTTGCTCTTAGGAAGAGGATGATTGATCTCATAATCATTTGTGTGGAGACACTAAAGCAAGTATGTAGGTGCTTATTAGATAATAAGTTCACTGAACGTGACTCGCTAAGGAATACCTAATGGAGTTTTACTCGCCTGTCAATAGGAATTCCTCTAGTGATAGTAGTACAAGTGATCCTTGGACTTGAGATCATCATAGTATCTTGTGTATGATGAGTTATACTTTGACATGTCCCTTAAGACCTTGTGGGTATATCATAGGGTATGATTGGGTATAATTAGTTGTACATGGAGATAGGTGATATGATCAACAAAGAATCTACCTCGTCTAGTAAAAGATGTGAATGTCCTATGTGAATTCGATAAATGATAACTCAGTAGTCCTTGGCCAAGGGCAGAATGAGATTAGAAAGGAGTTTCTAATTTGCATTATTTAGAGTTATGCATTTGGGAATCGAAATACATATAATTAAATAAAATAAGACTTGACAGTAAATCCATGTCTTATATTTAATTGGGACATTGTATGGTAGAAGGATTGAATTGTACGGTAACTATCTACTTAAAGGTTCTTTTGTGATTAATGTTGAAATCTATATTATCTGGAAAGTCGTTGATCGCTAAGGGGGCTTACCCTTATTGTAAAATAAATGTTATTTATTTAAATGAATTAAATAGTTTAATTTATTTATTTAAATAAGATTAGAATTGTTCTAATTGATTTATTCACAACCGGTTTAATATGGAGAACCTAAAGGGTCACACCGCAAAAGGAAAATATTTATTTAAGAAGTAAATGGCATAATGGTAATAATAAGTTAAGTGTATTTAATTTAATCTATGGAGATAGAATAAATTAAATAGCTTAATAAATAGGGATTGATTATGGACGATTGACCAATGTGTGATTGGATTTATTTTAGTGGATGCTTGAATGTATGGGTTTTTATAAATGGGGTCTGCGTACCTCGTCTTCTCTAATTTTTCTTAATGTAAATTCTATCTCCCTCCTATGTACTTCCCCTTGACTGCTGATCAAGGTTTCTATTTATTGTAAATAGCTTTTGTAATAGGACTAGTTAGAATTAATTTTTGAAGAATTGGAGACAAAGGAGCAAGGAGCGCTTGAAGACCCGTTTGTAATGGAGCCCGGGTTTAAATGTAATAGTTATATTTAAATTTATTCTTGCACCCTAGGTTTGACCTTTTGGTTCACTTGGTGGCTCTAGTGAACCAAACTAGAATAAAAGTTCATAATCAATCCGGGTAGAATATAGTATTCTATATGTGCATGCTTATTAAAATATATATATATTATATATTATCCAACATGCTTCGCATGTAAAATAATATGACGCGTATTTTATATATATATGTGCATGCGCGCTAAACAAGATGAGACTAATAATAATAAACCCCTCAAAGAAATTATATTAAGTCCTAAGCGTTCAAAGATATTTGGAATATCGAACGTCGCCTTCTAGCATGGTAAAGCAATAGAGTATTAAATGTTTAATATGAGTTTGTTGTGTCACCACAAGGCAAGTATTAAATATTTAAGATGTTGCTTTATCACATTTGATGCTTATAAATAGACTGAACGATGCTGTTTTGTTGTGTCACCACAAGGACAGTGTTTTTCTTTCGAATATATGGAAGTGCTAGGTTGGACTTAACTTGGATAATTTTGATTCGGATGTGTCACCACTTGATCAAAATAATCTAAGAGGCAAAAAATAAAAGGAGTTACATAGTGATGTAATTGACAATAGTTGTCTACCTATTTATTTATATATCGCTTGTTGTGTCACCACAAGGCTATATACATTTGAAATGGGATCCTTAATCTCACTAGCAAATCTTTAATTAGAATTGCCGAACTACATAATGAGGGTAATATAGTTTGATTAAAATTGTGGGAGATACCATTTTTTAATAAAGACCTAATTTATTTTGGTAATTAATTAAATGAATGTATGCTAAAATGTTGTCTATTTCACATGCAGAATTTAAAAATGTCAAACTCACTATTCACTGCGTAGCATACTTGATGCTAACAAACTGACCGGACCGAATTACACGGACTGGTTAAGGAATCTGAGAATTGTTCTCACTGCTGAAAAGATTTCTTATGTCCTAAATTTGCCAGAGTCCCTGCAAGTGTTGCAGAAACAGCCTCTGAGGAAGAGATTGCTACTTTTAGAAAGTGGCAAGATGATGCAATCTTGGCTCAATGCATCATGCTCGCATCCATGAGTAACGAGCTTCAGCGTCAGCATGAAACTATGGATGCTCCTACTATATTGCTGCACCTCAAAGAGTTGTATGGTGAGCAAAGTAGGACTGCTAGATATCAGATATCTAAGGAGCTCTTCCGATCTCGTATGACCGAGGGCACTGCTGTTGAGACTCATGTCCTTAAGATGATCAATCTGATTGAACAACTTGGACAACTTGGGTTCGTGATGGATGGGGAGTTAAGCCAAGATTTGATCTTGTAGTCACTCCCGGACACCTTCTCACAATTTGTTGTGAATTTTCACATGAATAAGTTGGACGTCAGCTTGCCTGAGTTACTTAACATGCTGAAAACTGCTGAAGGTCACTTCTCATCCAACAAGAACCAAGTCTTACTAGTGGATGATTCTTCCAAGAAAAGGAAGAGGCCCAAGGTATCTTCTGAAAAGAAGAAAAACAAGAAGGCTAAGGGTAAGGCAAAGAAAAAGGATAATAATAAGAAACCTGATCCAGATAGCAAAGGAATTTGCTACCATTGCAATAAGCCGGGACATTGGAAGAGGAACTGCAAGGAGTATCTTGCGGGCCAAAAGAAGCTTGGAGAAGCTTCGACTTCTGATCTAGGTTTGTTCATGATTGAAATTAATTTTTCTGAAAGTCAAAATTCTACTTGGGTATTGGATACCGGCTGTAGTTCTCACATATGTAATAATATGCAGGGACTAAGCAGAAGTAGGAAGCTGAACAAGGATGAAGTCATCCTACGAGTTGGAAATGGAGCAAAGGTTGTTGCATTGGCTGTAGGGACTTATTGTTTAGCACTGCCTTCGGGCAAGTTCATTAGTTTAAATAACTGTTATTATGTTCCAACACTCATTAGAAACATTATTTCAATTTCTGTATTGGATATGGATGGTTTTGATATTATAATAAAGAACAACTGTTGTTCTATTTATAATAAAAATGTTTTATATGGTGTTGGCCAATTTACTGAATGGACTTTACATACTTGACTTGCATGAAAATATACTTCAAATTGAACAAACTAAGAAAAGAAAAAGAGATGATGTTAATTATACCTTTATGTGGCACTGTAGACTCGGTCATAATCAATGAAACAAGATTATCCAAGTTGCATAATGATGGGCTTTTTAGAGCTATCTGATTACGAAATCATATCCAACTTGTGAATCTTGTCTCATGGGTAAGATGACTAAATCCCCTTTTAGTGGAAAAGGAGAAAGAGTTACAGAGTTGTTAGCGTTGGTACACACAGACGTTTGTGGACCTATGACAACGAATGCACGAGGAGGGTATTCTTATTTTATTACTTTCACTGATGATCATTCTAGATTTGGATATGTGTATTTAATGAAAATACAAATCTGAATCGTTTGAAAAGTTCAAAGAATTCAAAAGTGAAGAAGAGAAACAAACTGGTAAGAGTATTAAGATTCTTCGATCGGATCGAGGAGGGGAATACTTGACCAATGAGTTTCTCAATTGTCTCAAAGAAAATGGTATAATCTCACAATGGACTCCACCAGGGACGCCATAGTTGAATGGTGTATCTGAAAGGAGAAATCGAACATTGTTGGACATGGTTCGATCCATGATGAGCTTTACCGACCTTCCAGTATCCTTCTGGGGTTATGCCCTAGAATCGGCTGCATACCTACTTAACAAGGTACCTACCAAATCCGTCCCAAAGACTCCATATGAGATATGGACAGGGAGGAAACCAAATCTTAAGCATGTTAAGACTTGGGGTTGTCCAGCTTATGTCAAAAGGTTTGAGCATGATAAGCTGAAGACTAGATCCGACAAATGTAGATTCGTGGGATACCCTAAAGAAACATCAGGGTATTATTTCTATCATCCTACTGATCAAAAGGTGTTTGTAGCAAAACACGCTGCCTTCTTGGAAAAGGAGTTTTAGTTTATCCTCGAAGGGGTCAGTGGGAGTAAGATATATCTTGAAGAAGTTCAAGAACCACAAAATACTACGGATCAAAGTCAGGTACCTGACCAAGTAGAAGAACCTACTGTACCACTACCTATTCGTAAATCTGGAAGAGTACCGAAGATTACCTGAGAGGTATGGATTCATCATAGAGGATGATGATGAGGTACGCATCATAGAAGATGATGATCCATTGACTTACGAAGAGGCTATGAGTAGTGAAGACTCAGAGAAATGGCTAGGAGCCATGAAATCCGAGATGGACTCCATGTATGAAAACCAAGTATGGACTTTGGTTTCATCACCTGAGGGCATTAAGCCTATTGGGTGTAAATGGGTCTTTAAGAGAAAGGACTGGGGCAGATGGCAAGGTAGAGACCTATAAGGCCCGACTGGTTGCAAAAGGTTTCAAACAAAGACAAGGAGTTGACTATGATGAAACCTTCTCACCAGTAGCTATGCTCAAGTCCATTCGGATTTTGCTTGCAATTGCAGCTTATTATGACTACGAGATCTGGCAAATGGACGTGAAAACGGCCTTCCTCAATGGAGAGCTTGAGGAGAATGTATATATGATACAGCCAGAGGGTTTTGTTTCAACGGTTGGAACAAACCAAGTCTGTAAGCTACAACGATCCATTTATGGATTGAAGCAAGCTTCTCGAAGGTGGAACATCCGTTTTGATGAGATAATCAAAAGGTTTGATTTTATCAAGAACGAGGATGAACCATGTGTGTACAAGAAGGTTAGTGGGAGCGCTATATCATTCCTTGTATTATATGTTGATGATATATTACTGATAGGGAATGATGTTCTTATGCTACAGTCGATCAAAATTTGGTTATCTAAACACTTCTCCATGAAGGACTTGGGTGAGGCATCCTATATTTTGGGGATAAAGATCTATAGAGATAGATCTAAAAGGATGCTCGGCTTGACCCAAGGAAAGTACATTGACTCGATGCTAAAGTAGTTTAGCATGGAAGATTCCAAGAGAGGTCTCATGCCGATGAGCCATGGAATACATCTCTCCAAGAAACAGGCCCCAAAGACACCTGAGGAGAGAGACCGGATGAGTAAGATTCCTTATGCTTCAGCAATAGGATCTATCATGTACGGTATGATATGTACTAGACCAGATGTCGCTCATGCACTTAGTGTAACCAGCATATATCAGTCGAATCCAGGAGAAGAGCACTGGAAGGCAGTGAAAAACATCCTAAAGTACTTGAGAAGAACTAAGGATGTATTTCTTGTCTACGGTGGGTCTGAATTGAAACTAGAGGGCTATACAGACTCAAGTTTTCAAACGGACCAAGATGACAGTAAATCCGTTTCAGGGTACGTGTTTACCTTAAACGGTGGCGCAGTGAGTTGGAAGAGTTCCAAGCAGCAAACAGTTGCTGATTCGGTGACAGAGGCAGAGTACATAGCTGCAAGTGAAGCTGCAAAGGAAGCTGTTTGGATGAAGAAGTTCATAACTGAACTTGGAGTGGTTCCTAGCATTAGAGGAGCAGTACCTTTATTCTGTGACAACAACGGAGCTGTTGCGCAGGCTAAGGAACCCAGGTCTCATCAGAAATCCAAACACGTGTTGCGGCGGTTTCATTTGATTAGAGAGATCATTGAAAGAGGAGATGTCACCCTGGAGCGTGTTAGACTCTCAAGACAACATTGCAGATCCATTTACTAAAGCTTTAACTCAACAGCAGTTTGATCGTCACTTAGAGAAGATGGGTATTAGATACCATGGCGATTGGCTTTAGTGCAAGTGGGAGATTGAAAGTAGTATGCACACAAGCCAATCATATTTGATATGATGTAGCGTATACTTTGTAATCTTATTCATTTATTAATAAAGGAATTGATTTTCTTAAAAGGCATTTTATATTATCTACATAGTGCTGTTATATTAAATGTGATAAACCCATAGTTTTGAGCAATGCTTTTAGAATCATGATGGTGATCATGCTAATGAGATCTAAATTCAAGGATAGCTCACAAACTAAAATTGTTCCTAATCGTTGGATTACTAAATTGGGGATTAGTGAATCCGGATAGATTAGTACATACGTTGCTTGCTCTTAGGAAGAGGATGATTGATCTCATAATCATTTGTGTGGAGACACTAAAGCAAGTATGTAGGTGCTTATTAGAGAATAAGTTCACTGAACGTGACTCGCTAAGGAATAGCTAATGGAGTTTTACTCGCCTGTCAATAGGAATTCCTCTAGTGATAGTAGTACAAGTGATCCTTGGACTTGAGATCATCATAGTATCTTGTGTATGATGAGTTATACTTTGACATGTCCCTTAAGACCTTGTGGGTATATCAAAGGGTATGATTGGGTATAATTAGTTGTACATGGAGATAGGTGAATGATCAACAAAGAATCTACCCCGTCTAGTAAAAGATGTGAATGTCCTATGTGATTCGATAAATGATAACTCAGTAGTCCTTGGCCAAGGCAGAATGAGATTAGAAAGGAGTTTCTAATTTGCATTATTTAGAGTTATGCATTTGGGAATCGAAATACATATAATTAAATAAAATAAGACTTGACAGTAAATCAATGTCTTATATTTAATTGGGACATTGTATGGTAGAAGGATTGAATTGTACGGTAACTATCTACTTAAAGGTTCTTTTGTGATTAATGTTGAAATCTATATTATCTGGAAAGTCGTTGATCGCTAAGGGGGCTTACCCTTATTGTAAAATAAATGTTTATTTATTTAAATGAATTAAATAGTTATAATTTATTTATTTAAATAAGATTAGAATTGTTTCTAATTGATTTATTCACAACCGGTTTTAATATGGAGAACCTAAAGGGTCACACCGCAAAAGGAAAAAATATTTATTTAAGAAGTAAAATGGCAATAATGGTAATAATAAGTTAAGTGTATTTAATTTAAATCTATGGAGATAGAATAAATTAAATAGCTTAATATTTATTTAATATTTTGGAAATATTAAATATAAATTAATAAGAGGAGAGAGGAAGTCTTATTTATTATTATTACTATTACTATTATTTAATTCCTAATAGGGATTGAGAATTAATTAATAGAAGTACTCTCCCATGAATTCCTAATTAGATTAGGAGCATTATTAATTAAAGGAGTTTAATTATAATACAAACCCTAATCCTAAATTGTTTAGGGAAGGGTTATTCCTACATCTATAAATAAGAGGGGTCTTATCATAGATTAGGGTTACACACTCTTGCATTAGATTGTGGAGAGCAATTTCTATAGAGATAGAAACTAGGGTTTTGCCAAATACCCAACTTCTTGAATACTTGTTCTTCCTTGGTGGGATCACCTCTAGAGGCCAAACACTTGGGTGGCTGACGTTGATCAAAGGAAGGAATCAACACCGTAGCATTCAAGGAGAACGCGAAGGAATTGGAGGTGAACTTGTACCCGAGGAAGCACGGTTCTACGAGGGTATAATTTCTTAATCTCTTTCTCTTTCGTTTATATCGTTAATTGAGCACATAGATTGATCTTGGTGATGGTTTGTATAAAATTTTAAAATCTGATTTTATCGCGCTTCCGCACTATTTATGTAATTTGATTGCATGTTCGCGTTATATACAAACCTAACAGTCACATATTCATATCAGTTATTAAAACATTTACGAACAGTTATCAAGTCAAACTCTGTCCATTTGGTTTGAGTTCTGTAACGAATGCAATTTTTGTGATTAAATAAAAATATTTATTGAGTTATATAAATATTTTTATTAATTTGTTTATTGAGTAAAATAAATAATTTATAAGTTATGGTGAAAGAATTTATGTTAAATATTATTCAATTGTGATTTGATGCGATTATTCTAATTTAATTTAATAATTAAATTAGACGATTAAGTGATTTATTTGAATAAGATAATTTATTTGGTGTTATTGTTATTTGTTAAATGGAATTATTAATTTAATTAGTAAGGTTTAATTGAATTTATTTAATAATAAGTTTAATTAAATTAAAAGTGTGACAATTAAAACTATATGTTATAATGAGTTATTAAAATTAATAGAAAGAGTTTTTATTTCCATCAAACCAAACAAGGCCTTATGACCTTTGGTTGGAAATAATGACTTATTTCAATTTTCTTTTGCCAAACAAGCCTTATGGCTTTTGAATTTTTATAACTGATGGTTTAATTAGAAAATATACGTTCCATCAGTTTTTAATTTTTTTTTGCTTGTCAGTTGTTAAAAGAAAAGAAAACACAGAGTTTAAAAAAAAAGATAAGGAAGAAAAACAGAGAAGAAGAGAAGAAAAGTTTAACAGAGAATAGAGAGAAAATTGAGAGAGGAGCTTGAAGATTTGAGAAAGAAATTCTTAAATCAAAGGAGCTTTCTAAGAAATAGAAGGTATAATTCTTGTTAGTTTTGTCCTACACTGTATTTTTATTATTCTACTTCTCTGTATATGATTTCTATTTTACTGTGTATGAATTTATATGCTAACTACATGAATTACTTGGTTATAATTGTTAGTAAGCATGAATTAGAGATTGTGTGATGATTATAAACTAATTTAAATGGATTAATCCATGAAAAGTATGCTTGAGAATAGAGTTTTTAGTTTTACAGAGTTTTACTTTCATGTATGGTATATATGAATGAAAATTGATGTTTAAATTGGTTATTAATCGGTTAATTGATATTTGGTTGTGATAATATGATGAAAAATGAAAAGAATGCAAGTAGAATGGATTAAAATGGTTAAAAAATGAGTTTACAGTGGATAATTTGATTAAAATGGCTAAAACATGAATATTTGGTATAAACAGTGAATTTTTGGATTCTAATTGGTTGATTATGTGTTTTATAGTGGTTAGAATGTGTAGAAATATGATGGATAATTGTTTTATATCATATTTGATATCTGGGTATGTTTAATCTATGTGTTGGATAGTAGAATTCGGAAAATTTGGCCAAATTTGGCCTAAGTTTTTATTGGTTCGCGAACTGTAGAAGGTGTCAGTCGCGTCTGCCGCCCCGGCGGTAGAAATGAGCTAGAAATATCGCCCCGGCGGTCCTGTCGCCCCGGCGGCATAATTGCATTAGATTCCTCGCCCCGGCGACAGCCTCGCCCTGGCGACTCTTTTGTTAAGAAATTCACCGCCCCGACGGTGGAACAGTAAAAAAAAATAATAAATAAATAAATATTAAAATTTATTTATTTGTTTTGTGATATGGCTATGTTGTTATATGTATGTTTAAAACCTATATTGAGGTAATAAATGACCAATGAGATACCACGAGGGTTGTTAGCAAATATTTGTGGAATATCGAATGTCAATCGAGATGGTACAATAAAATAGGATATGAACGAGACTTAAAATGTATATGAATCTATAACTAATTATCGTTATCGTTTTGTAATCAAAATGTATAGGGTGATTAAGGGACGTGCATTATTTAAATCTGTAATCTACGCTCGAGGCAAGTTTTTCACCCTTAATCTTATTATTTCATTTGAAGCAAGTTTAATTTCATTGAGCCAACTTATTAACCTTAGCTTATTGTTATTCAAACAAGGTTGTTATCATGTCAAGTACCTATGTATTATTCAAGTCACTTGTCATACGATCATTGATCATTATTCAGACTTTGATTATAAATTCTATTGTACAACTTCATCGATGAAACAAATGCTTTAGTGACTAGCAAACCCTTATTGATTCAGCTAGTCCTTAGTTGATGAGCGTTCTAAAGACTTAGAATATTTTCCCAAACCAAGTTCCTTTTGGTACGGACTCTGATGCTAAACTGAGATGAACAACCCTAATATAGGGGATTAATTACGCGACAGCGTTAAAATATTTGTGCACAATACATTGTACAAAGGGCTGATCCCCCTGAGTACGAGATGGATGGTCCATAGTCTATAAGACTGTTAAAGGTTGCGGTAGAAATACTTGATAACCTAGGACATAGTTCGAGGTCTTGTGACCCTCAGATACACTTTTAATCCTGAATCTATATTCAGTTCTTGAGCTAAGCTTTCTATTGAGCTTTCAGATCTTGACTAGTTATTGATCGAATTCAGGAAAACTATTATACCTCAGTTGAAATCTTCTTCATTGGTTATTCGATTGTTATTGTTATCACACTTGTGGGCAATTGTTTGCTCACTCTTGCGCTAAAACATTGCAGCTAAGGCAGAGAAATCGGACGAGCCGTCCACAAGTAAAGGCAAGGGCAAGATGCCGAAGTAGCGAGAGATCTGCTACACATTTGATGTTTATTTGTAATAAGACTTATTTTAATTTTATGTTTTTATTCCGCATTGATGTAATAGAGGTTAGATAACCTGGGATTTGTTTGATTAAGAGATTGGAGATGTAACCCCTTTTGTGGGAAGATGTTTTATTCAGTTTAATTATATTATCTTAATCATGGGTAGTTAGTAATGAATGTATGCTATAGTGAACACCAAATCTGTGGAGCTGAAGTACCCGGATTTGGGGGTGTCACAAGTTCGGCACTATTTCGGTGTCCCGATTGCATTATCGGATAATCAACGAGTTTCTTTTTAATGAAACTTTGTTCAAGAACTTAAATATTATATTAGAGAATTTAATTATCAATTATAACATTTTTCCACACATTAAAATCATTTATAATAATTTTTCAATCATTAATATCATTTATAATGATTTAAATAATAAATAATTTCATTATCATTAATATTCAAATAATTTAAAATATTAATGAACTACATGTCAACACATTAAAAGTTATTTATTATAACTTAAAAATATTTTTAAAACATTATTATCGCTTTTAAATAATTTTTTAAAGTATTAAAATCATTTTTAAATAATTACCATTAATATTAAAATATTAATGTAATTCATGCCAAATATTAAAAGTTATTAATTATAACTAAAAAAATATTTTTAAAACATTTTTATTGCCTTTAAATGATTTTTAAAGTATTAAAGTCATTTTTAAAATAATTACCTTTAATATTAAAATATTAATGTAATTCATGTCAAATAGTTAAAGTTATTAAATATAACTTAAAAATATTTTTAAAACATTTTTATTCCCTCTAAATGATTTTTTTTAAAACATTAAAACCATTTTTAGATAATTTATTTAATATAAATATTAAATAAACTAATTATCATTAACATTAAATATTAATGAAATTTCTATTAAAATATTAAAAGTTATTTAATATAACTTAAAATACTTTTTAAAACATTAATATCATTTTTAAATGATTTTTGAAATATTAAAATCATTTTTATCTAATTTATTTAATATACTTACTAAATAAATTAATTCCATTAATAATTAAATAAATTAAATTTTTAATGAAATTTATGTCAAAATATTAAAAATTAATTTTTATAACTTAAAATAATTTTTAAAACCATTTTATGAATTTTTAATATTTATTTTTTATTTATTTCTATTTATTTAATTAATATAATTAATTTTTATTAAAAACCGCCGCTAAAGGCTTTTAGCGACGAAAAGTGTCGCTATAGGTATTCTTTAGTTCATGAAGAACACCAAAGAACAACCCAATCCATGTCGAGGAGGCTACTTTGACCATTAATAACTTGGAATCTGGACATGCTATGATCGTGATTCCACTTCTAGATTGTTAACCTACTGGCATACTACAACTACGAAGCTTTAAACACATCAAACCATTTACAGATCAAGATCTATGGCCTCTGACATTTGACTGTCAGACCATGTTTTTAACTTGGAAAATTTTCTGGGTTTTCCAGAAACAGCTTTCGTGATTGGCCAAGGACTTTTGACCTTGAATAACTTTCGATCTAGACATGCTATGATCGTGATTCCACTTCCAGTGTACTAACCACATAACATACTACATATAAGAACCTTTAAACACAACAAATCATTAACAGGTGAAGATCTGCGTACGACGTCTGACATTTGACTGTCAGACCATTTTTTTACACTTTCAACAGTTTTCTTAAATCTTCAATTTCGTGCATCTAGATGTTATGAATTCATGATATAACAACCCAGATCACTAAATAACATAATATACAACATATTTAAACACAAAAACATAAAATTTATCTGAGCATACAAGATCTAGCTTAGGGTTAGGGTTTTATACCTTCTTGAGAAATTTTTGATTTTCACTTTTTGATTCTGACCTTGCTTGCTATGGGGTATTTTTGGTTAATCTTAGGACTTAGTTTGAGAGAGAAATTTCGTATCTTATATATAGAGAGAGTCTTGGCTTATAAAAATTAAAGTGAGAGTTTTCTTTCTTTTCTCTTTCTTTAATTCTTATCCCATTTGATTCAATGTATCTTGCCTTGCTAGCTGTCAAAAATTCGGCTGAATGAAAGAGATTTCAGCACATGGGAGATCTTAGAGTGATGAGTCATAAGTTCTAGGAAGGATTTGGCAAGATTTGCAAGCTATCCAATTAAAATAACACAGAAAGGTTATTTTAGTAAACTAACAAATAATTTTAAGGGTATTCTTGTCTATGATGCATAATTCCAGGGTTTAATTAATATATTTGAACCCTTAGTGCTTACCCAATAATTCTTGGGGTTTATAAAAATTATCTTAGGAATTAAATAAATATTTAATTAAGACATAATAATTCAAAGTTAGGGTTTTTAATGTAATTAGGGTTTTGTAGTCTGAAAATTAGGGTTTCTTGATATTGTTAGGGTTTCTAAATTATAAATTAGGGTTTCCTAATCATTTTTCTTAATCACATATTATCCACATAATCATTTAAATACAAATATAATTAATTACTATATTTAATATTTAAATTACTTAAACAAAACAAATTCTTAATATCCAAAATACATATTCCTTTATTTTAAATATAATTATATCATTAATTATACTTAAAACTAATATCCATAATATACATTCACACATACACATATAAATATAATCAATAGTATATTTAGTATTCGAATTTACATAAGAAAATAAATTCTTATTATTCATATATCCATTATATAAACATAAATCCTTTTAAATATAATTACAACAATAATTATATTTAAAATTAAAATACATGACCATAGATCAAAGTAAGGTTTTGATTTGTAATGTCACTTTACCACATTTATCATACTTAATCAATTTAGAATAAGTTGGCTAATCTTACAAATTCATATCATAAAGAAATAATCATAGTAATAATCATAATATTAATAATCATTTCTTAAAATATATATTTATTATTTAAATAATATAGTAATCATATTTTTATAAATAATCATATATCTTTAATATAAAAATTAATTTATTAACAGAATATAATTTATAAATATCAACTATTTCTTTAATAAGAAATTTATTTGAAACCATATATGAAATAAATATATCTACATATTACATATTCACATTCATTTCCTTACATGCATTCCCATACTTGCTTTAACATATAATAAAAATAATTTTATTATATATAAAAAAATTATACGTAAAATTTCTTATTTAAATATATCCAAAATCTTGGGTTATTACAGTGGGTCTGAATTGAAACTAAAGGGCTATACAGACTTAAGTTTTCAAACAGACCAAGATGACAGTAAATTCGTTTCAAGGTATGTATTTACCTTAAACGGTGGCGCAGTGAGTTGGAAAAGTTCCAATCAGCAAACAGTTGTTGATTCAGTGACAGAGGCAGAGTACATAGCTGCAAGTGAAGTTGTAAAGGAAGCTGTTTGGATGAAAAAGTTCATAACTGAACTTGGAGTGGTTCCTAGCATTAGAGGAGTCGTACCTTTATTCTGTGACAATACCGGAGCTGTTGCACAGGTTAAGGAACCCATGTCTCATCAGAAATCCAAACACGTGTTGCGACAGTTTCATTTGATTAGAGAGATCATTGAAAGAGGAGATGTCACCCTAAAGCATGTGGACTCTCAAGACAACATTGCAGATCCATTTACTAAAGTTTTAACACAACAACAGTTTGATCGTCACTTAGAGAAGATGGGTATTAGATACCATGGCGATTGGCTTTAATGCAAGTGGGATATTGAAAGTAGTATGCACACAAGCCAATCATATTTGATATGATGTAGCATATACTTTGTAATCTTATTCATTTATTAATAAAAGTGTTAAAGACATTTTACATTATCTACATGGTGTTGTTATATTAAATGTGATAAACCCATAGTTTTGAGCAATGCTTTTAGAATCATGATAGTGATCATGCTAATGAGATCTAAATTATGGATAGCTCACAAACTAAAATCGTTCCTAATCATTGGATTACTAAAAAGGGGATTAGTGAATCCGGATAGATTAGTACATACGTTGCTTGCTCTAAGGAAGAGGATGATTGATCTCATAATCATTTGTGTGGAGACACTAAAGCAAGTATATAGGTGCTTATTGGAGAATAAGTTCACTGAACGTGGTTCGCTAAGGAATACCTAATAGAGTTTTACTCGTCTGTCAATAGGAATTCCTCTAGTGATAGTAGTACAAGTGATCCTTGGACTTGAGATCATCATAGTATCTTGTGTATGATGAGTTATACTTTGACATGTCCCTTAAGACCTTTAGGGTATATCAAAGGGTATGATTGGGTATAATAAGTTGTACATGGAGATAGGTGAATGATCAACAAAGAATCTACCTCGTCTAGTAAAAGATGTGAATGTCATATGTGATTCGATAAATGACAACTCAGTAGTCCTTGGCCGAGACAGAATGAAATTAGAAAGGAGTTTCCAATTTGCATTATTTAGAGTTGTGCGTTTGGGAATCGAAATACATATAATTAAATAAAATAAGACTTAACAGTAAATCCATGTCTTATATTTAATTGGGACATTGTATGGTCGAAGGATTGAATTATACGGTAACTATTCACTGAAAGGTTTTTTTGTGATTAATGTTGAAATCTATATTATCTGGAAAGTCGTTGATCGCTAAGGAGGTTTACCCTTATTGTAGAATAAATGTTATTTATTTAAATGAATTAAATAATTTATTTAACTTGTCCATATTATCTCAAAGGCTTTCAATACTTCTTGTGTGTCATTTTTTCTAACTAATAAATTAAAGTGTAGGTATTAATTATTATTACTATATATGAATAAATAACCTTACTTGAAGAGTTCTTAATTAGAGTTGAAGCTTCACAGTGATGTTAAAGATTAAAATTTCAAAAGATATTATACAGATATATATATATATATATATATATATATATATATATATAAACACACAAAGTTTGTCCGATAGTTTTTAATGTTAATTGTGCTATCTCTCTTTCCTACCCACCCAAAAAAAATAAAATTAAAGCAATTGTACCAGAGATCAAAAAGGTGTGTTTAGAGTTCAAATTGACAAACTCTTATGTGGATCCAAATATTTCACATATAGCCAAATTATAAAAGTAATTGTGGCCTTAAGCCCCGGGTATTTTTTCCATTGAGCCTCGGGAAAAAAAAAACATTTCCCATTGACCCCCCTTTCCCTTCACCCTTCATTATCATACCAAACATTCAAATAGCAAAACTCATATAATTTCTTTGAAATTTAGAAAATACAACAGTAACTCATAATTATCACGTTTCTCAAATTTTTTGTCTGGAAAAACGACGTACTCGGGGTACAATTTTATCAATTTCTCTCTGGAAGATTTTCAGGTTTTGATTAGATGCATAAAAATTAAACATACAAATTGAAACAGTTTAATAGAAGAGGAATTACCTGAATCCGACATGATAAGGTTTGAAATTGATTCAGTACGCAGCGAATTAATTCCGGTTGCGAACCAAAGTGGAATCATGGGTAAGTGGTTTTCTTCAACTGTTAGCATACTTTAAAAACTCACATCCGAAATCCATAACCACTTTAATCAATTGATGGTGCTCTGGATGCTCACTAATTTTACGCCACATCTCTTCCGGTAACAACGATAACATACGTCCCAATTCAACATCGAAATCTAAAAAAAAAGGACCCCAAAAAGGAACGAACAAATTTCTTGGAGACCCATATAGTTTGATGCTCGAATTGGGGTGAGTTGAAGGGTATCGTGAAAATTTAATGGGTTGAATTGGGGTTTTGAGTATGTAATTGTATTGGGGTTTTGAGTATGTAATTGAATTGGGGTTTTGGCTAAGGGAGAGAGGTGAAACCCAAACTTTCAAACCACGCACACAACTCAGTGACTCTGTTCCAAATAAAAATGAGTTTGATAACATTTAAAAAAAAACTCTTTTAGAAGTAATATTATATGTAAAATTATTATTTCTAAAACTTAAAGATAAATCTAAATTTAAAATTTAGGATATCATAAATTAATTATAATAAATTAAAATATAACTCTTTTGTAGAATAAAAAAATAATATTTTAACATTTGTAATCTGTTCCACAAAAAGAGTCATAATTATTATAATTTTATTTATTGTCAATTTATAATATTTTAAAATTTAAATTATTGTAACTTAATATTTTAATTAATATAATTATTATTGTAAATTATTTAAAAATTATTATTAAGAATAAAATTTCTATTAAAATATTAATTACATTACAATTTGAATTGTAGTATATTATAAATGAAAGAACAAACTCAAACTTAACTCTTTCTGTAGAACATATGAGTTATTTTATTTATTTTTTTTAATTTGTGCTCTATTCTACAAAAGAGCGCCACTATCTACTTCTTTTTTTCTCTTTTTTTTGTCATGATCAATGTATGAAATTTTAAAGTTTTAACGTTGTGTAAATTTATTTACTTTATAGTTTATTAAAAGAAATAGTCGATATTATAAGTTACTTAAAAAGTGTTATTAAAAGTAAATTTACTACTTAAAAAATTTAATGTATTTATATTACAATTTATATTCACCACAATTAATTCTAAAAAATTTATTTAGAACAAAACAGTGACCAATTTTATCTCTCGCAAAAATCCTCTGAACAATAATATATAGTGAGTAATAAATCCTTCATTAATAATATTTTTCCTCGCAAATTTTCATTATAAATTGGCGCCAAATATCATTCTACCACCTCAATTTTGCGAAAGAAAAAATATAAATTGTGAAGGATGTTTCTTTCGCTAATAACTATATTGTCACTACATTTTTTCCTTCACTGTTCCTTCGCTAGAAAACTCCTCGTGTGAAGGAATTCATTCCTTCACAAAATTTCCTTCACTACATCCCTAATTTCTTGTAGTGTCTTCCTTTCTCCTCTTCTTGCCCGAGTTCTCTCTCTTCCTCCCTCAATTTCTCTAGAGTTTTCCCTCTATAATTTATGAATTGGTAAGGAACTATGAAGGAATGGCTTGGTATTTATAGGGTGGGCAAGAGTTAGGGAGAAATGATCATTTGGACCATTTTTACTAACCAACCCCTAGTTTAACCTAACCATGATCCAAGTTAAGCTAACTAGGGTTAAAACATGGTGGATGGGATGGCTAGCTTACTTAGGAAGCTCTCCCTCTTGATTGGTTAGCCGAAATCGTTGACTTTGACTTTTCATCATTCTACTGTATAATTTTCGTATTATACTCGTATCATTTTTATATTCTGTTCGTATGATAATTCGTATTATACTAGTATTATTTGCGTATTCTACTCGTATAATATTTCGTATTATACTCGTATTACTCTCGGTTGACTTTTGAAATTCGTTCGACAAGCCGAAAAATTGCTTTTTTATTTTTGAATTTTATTAGATATTATATCTCGTGACATCGTAAAAACGCTATGGCGTCATTCGAAGAATAAAAAAACGTAAAAAAAGCGTTTTTAGCATAAATAGTGTTTTAGCGTCTTTTTCCCGAAAATTTTTATTTTTGTCTACGAAATCCTAGGTCGTAAATTCTACCATGTAAACACCATCTAGGTCATAATACGACATTTAAACAATACAATCATATCTACAGACTGACACGAAGCCTTCTCCAATGGGAAAATTTTAGAAGATTTATAAAAGCGTACTCCTTGAAGGTGCCGGAGTACAGTAGGAGCATCCATAGTTTCATGCTGACGCTGAAGCTCGTTACTCATGGATGCGAGCATGATGCATTGAGCCAACTGTGCATCATCTTGCCACTTTCTAAAAGTAACAATCTCTTCCTCTGAGGCATTGTCTGCAACCATTGCAGGGATAGGTATATTAAGGACATAAGATAACTTTTCAGCCTTGAGAACTATTCTCAAATTCCTTAACTAGTCCGTGTAATTCGGTCCGGTTAATTAGCATCTAATATGTTATGCAGTGATAGTGAATTAGACATCGTAAAATTCTGTAAATGAATTTGTAATTTAACAACATTTTAGCATACATTCATTTTTAATTAATTACCAAAATAAATTAGGTCTTTATTTTAAATTGGTATCTCCCACTATTTTCATCAAACTATATTACCCTCATTATATAGTTCGGCAATTCTAATTAAAGATTTGCCAGTGAGACTAAGGATCTCATTTTAGATGTATATAGCCTTGTGGTGACACAACAAACGATATATAAATAAATAGGTAAACAACTATTGTCAATTACATCTCTATATAACTCCTTGTATTTTGCCTCTTAGATTATTTTGATCAAGTGGTGACACATCCGAATCAAAATTATCCAAGTTAAGTCCATCCTAGCACTTCCATATATTCGAAAGAAAAACACTGTCCTTGTGGTGACACAACAAAACAGTATCGTTCAGTCTATGTATAAGCATCAAATGTGATAAAGCAACATCTTAAATATTTTAATACTTGCCTTGTGGTGACACAACAAACTCATATTAAATATTTAATACTCTATTGTTTTACCATGCTAGAAGGCGACGTTCGATATTCCAAATATCTTTGAACGCTTAGAACTTAATATGATTTCTTTGAGGGGTTTGTTATTATTTGTCTCATCTTGTTTAGCGCGCATGCACATATATATATAAAATACGCGTCATATTATTTAACATGCGAAGCATGTTGTATAATATATAATATATACATAGCAAGCATGCACATATAGAATACTATATTCTACCCGGATTGATTACGGACTTTTATTCTAGTTTGGTTCACTAGAGCCACCAAGTGAACCAAAAGGTCAAACCTAGGGTGCAAGAATTAAATTTAAATATAACTATTACATTTAAACCCGGGCTCCATTACAAACGGGTCTTCAAGCGCTCCTTGCTCCTTTGTCTCCAATTCTTCAAGTAATTCTAACTAAACCTATTACATAAACTATTTACAATAAATAGAAACCTTGATCAGCAGTCAAGGGGAGGTACATAGGAGGAAGATAGAATTTACATCAAGGAAAAACTAGAGAAGACGAGGTAAGCAGACCCCATTTATAAAACTCATTCATTCAAGCATCCACTAAAATAAATCCAATCACACATTGGTCAATAGTCCATAATCAATCCCTATTTATTATCATACATATCTCTATATGTATCAATAAATAACATTCATCCCATGAATAATAAAATCATTCCATATATGCATTGATATCATTTAATGGGCAATATTAGTTAGTATAAAATTCAATTTTAACTCCAATTAGTTATCATGGAATCCAATTCCAACTCTAATTAGTTATCATGAAATCTAGTTTTAATTAAAATAAACTTCTTTATTTTAATCATATTCCAAATCAAAATAAACTCTTTTATTTTAATTTATCCAATTTTTTGAATAAAAATAAACTCCTTTATTTTTAATCAAATTCCAAATCAAAATAAACTCCTTTATTTTAATTAATATGGAAACCAATTTCAAGTTTAAAATAAACACCTTTATTTTTAACTTAAAATTGTTGGAAAATAAAATATGTTGAATCCTATTCCTTATCAAAATAAACATCTTTATTTTTTAAGGAAACATGAAATCCTATTCCATATGTGAATAAACTCCTTTATTCTAGGAAACATGAAATCCTATTCCATATGTGAATAAACTCCTTTATTCTAGGAAACATGGAATCCTATTCCATATATGAATAAACTCCTTTATTCTAGTTAACGTAGAATCCAATTCCAAGTTCAAATAAAACTTTTAATTTTAATTATATTCCAATTCAAAATAAACCTTTTATCTTAATTGAAAATAAATAAAATCAAAATAAATAAAAAAATAAATAAAATAAATAAAATAATTTTACACAAACAATTATGCCCAATTAAATTGTTCTTAACACATATCAATGTATATACAGAATCAAAACAATTAATAATTCGCATAAAGTTTGGCTCTTGATACCACTGTTAGGTTTGTATAACGCAAACATGCAATCAAATTACATTAATAGTGCGGAAGCGCGATAAAATCAGATTTTAAAATTTTATACAAACCATCACCATGATCTTTCCTTATGCACAATTATTAATTAAACGAAAGAGATGGAGAATAAGAATTATACCCTTGTAGAATTCTAGCTTCCTCAGGTACAAGTTCACCTCCAATTCCTTCGCGTTCTCCTTGAATTCCATCGATTAAATTCCTTCCTTTGATCAACGTTAGCCACCCAAGTGTTTGGCCTCTAGAGGTGATCCACCAAGGAATAATACTTGTTCAAGAAGATGAGTGTTGGCAAAACCCTAGTTTTTATCTCTATAGAAATTATAAGTACTCTCTACAATTCTTATGCAAGAGTGTGTAACCCTAATCTATGATAAGACTTCTCTTATTTATAGATGTAGGAAAACCCTTCCCTAAACTATTTAGGATTAGGGTTTCTTTTCTAATTAAACTCCTTTAATTAAATTAAACTCCTAATCCAATTAGGAATTCATGTGAGAGTACTTCTATTAATTAATTCCCAATCCCTATTAGGAATTAAATAATAGTAATAGTAATAATAATAATAAGACTCCTCAACATCAGGGTGATCGGGCCGGATGACAGCCTCCGCAAATCGGCGAGCCTGGCGGGCCCGAGGCAAAGCAGGGACGGGTGCAACCCTACGGCGGCGAACCCCCGAGGCACGAGATGCGGTGGAGCTACTAGGAGCGTCAGGATCCATAGCTGGAATAGAGCAGGCGAAGAGGAAGGTAAATTCTATTTTGAATTATGTCACAAATATTCCAATTTCCTATCGTCATCATAGAACTAATGCAACATGATGCATGTTTACTATATATGCATGAAAAAAAAATTGGCAGAGTTTCGTCTATAAAATGGGCATCCCATGCATAGCCAAGCATGTTTTTAATCTAATCCAAGCCACAACAGGTCAAAATTGTATTTATATAGATAATTGCAACATGAAAAAGACCATAATGCATGATTTTCTTTCAAAAGAAACAACAGATATGTGGGACCGCATCATGAGCATAAAAAATGACTTGCGCAGTTGATACATAGCATATACATGCAATAATACATGACATAGCATTTCAAAGCATACATTTATATCTCTAAGCATGCAAAATAGCAAATGTATAGCAAAACATTGACGAAATTGGAAAACAATCGGTCAAAATGTTACCTGTAGCGCGTAGATCGATCTAACCGGAGCGGTTTTTGCAAAAAGATTGGAAAATTCGGCAAAAGGACGTGCAAAGGTGTGGAAATCGTGTGGGGTACGAATGAAAGTGACAGATCTGGGAAGCGGCTGGCCGCTTAAGTCCCCGATCTTGGCCGCAGATCAATCTGCGGCTGGCCGCAGATCCATCTGCGGCTGGCCGCAGATCCATCTGCGGCTGGGCCCAATGCTCCCCCCTTGTCCATTGCAAGCTTAATCGATTCTAAAACCCGTTTGACTCATAATTTGGTAATAGAATACGAGATTTTGATGAAATCGGGTGTCGAACACGACTTCTCAATTCGACGAACGACCGGAGACGAGACCCGACACTCACAGGACAATCGACCGGAGACGAGACCCGGTGATTACGAGATGGGTGACCGGATACGAGACCCGGCCCCGACAAGACGATCGACCGGATACGAGACCCGGCGATTACGAGATGGGTGACCGGATACGAGACCCAGCCCCGACAAGACGATCGACCGGATACGAAACCCGGCGATTACGAGATGGGTGACCGGATACGAGACCCAGCCCCGACATGACGATCGACCGGATACGAAACCCGGCGATTACGAGATGGGTGACCGGATACGAGACCTGGCCCCGACGAGACGATCGACCGGATACGAGACCCGGCCCCGACAGGACAATCAACCGGATACGAGACCTGGTGATTACGAAACGAGCGACCGGATACGAGACCCGGCGCAGACGAGGCGATCAACCGGATACGAGACCTGGTGATCACGAGACTAACAACCGGATACGAAACCCGGCGCAAACGAGACGATCGATTGGAAGACGAAACCCGACGACTAACAATGCGGTCAGGGATTGATGCATTAACACCTTTACGAATGTTTTGCATGCCTTATATCTTGCGTTGCATCATAAGTTGCATGTGTTGCATCATGTATGTATGTCATTCTTGTGCACTGTCATTCATGCATCGGGTGTCTATTTCTTTATCCTGTTCATTTCATTTAAGATTTCATAAACATGATAAAGAGGGGCAGCTGTAGACACCCAAATTTTGCACTTCGTATACTAACCCTGATAGGAGGGCAAATTCGTCCATTGAGCCGGCCTACGAGAGCGAAGGATGCGCGCAAGTACGAACACTCGACACCACCGCGACGATTTACAACCGAAACCGACGTGACAACAAGGCTGTCCGAAATGAGCATTCCCGAATGATGTGGCATGTCTCCCAGTAATTCTCGGACTGCAAAATACGAGCCTGTCGGCGAGAACCGACGTCACGACACGAGAATCGAGGCATAGCACAAAAATCGAAAAAGTCAAGCCAGCCAGCCGCGGATTGATCTGCGGCCAATGAGTGCGCCTTTTGAAAACACGGAACTCGAAACACGGAAACCGAAAATCAGCTGAGTGGAGGGGTGGCGGCCAGCCAGCCGTAGATCCATCTACGGCTGGCTCTGGCCAGCCTATTTCAGCTCATCCCTCATTCAGCATACAGGAGGTTCGAGAGAGGAAGAAAGGAAATCAGCAGCAGCTCGGAAAAGAGGGAAAAACAGCAGAAATTTGTAAGAAAAATAGAGAGAAAAGAGAGAAAAAAAGTGAGGAATTATATCTTTTGTGTAAGATTATATATCATATATTTTCTACTCTACTCAATATACAAGTTCATACATATTGTGAGGATTATTTGCAAGGTGAAAAGACCATTTCTATAGCAATTTTTGTGTATCATTTTGTTAATGTTCTTGTCAATTGGGTTATGTGAAATGTAATTTTTCTTGAATATTGTTGTGGACACATGGATTAGGGACCATTAGTGAAGGTTCCCATGGAACGAAATGCTTCCTAATGACCCGAGGATGTCCATTTAGCGAATTAATTTAGCTTGTTATGATGATTTATTGGGCCTAGTTTGTTTAGATTGCCATTTTAGGATATTGTGTTTGTTTGGCCATTTTGGATGTGAGCCTAGGAATGTGACCCCGTGGTCCAAATCCGATGATGGACATCTTTTGATATAAGTAGTAGAAGCTATGTAGTTTTCATTTGTAAGTATGTAATCGTCGGGCCTTAAAGCGACGCCAAGGCGAGAATCGTGTTTCAGGCCCCGTCATAGTGAAAATATGTGATTGTAGGCGTTCGGGGTTATTTTGATGGCTTACATGCCCGTGAATAATCCCCTACGCATTATAATGTTAGATTTGAATTGTAACACCAAAAAGGGATTTCAAAGATAAGCGATAAAGATCTTCATAAAATCAATCAAACTACGTTAGTAGCATCACGAGGATAAGAAATTGGGGGTGCTAAGGAATGTTGATTTCTATCTTAACGAGAAGGCAAAAGAAAGAAATCGTTTTCAAACATCACAAAAATGGTTTTATAAAAATAAATAATGTTTTATTAAATCCTTGTGCATAGGGTTAAAGAGATCCTAGAGGTTGCCCATCATTTGAGTTATGAAAGCAACGTATAGATCTCGATTCCTATTTTGACAAAGGTTTAGAAAACTCTTGTTTTGCCAAAACGACACCTAAATCTCATAGTTTTGACAATTAAAATCAAACATTTTCTCATAAAGCTTTCTCGTATAAACCGAAGGACATTCTAAAGCATTCCTAAAAAGAAAAACACGACTTTTCCGAAAACCCAATTGGTTTCTTCATGCAAACTCACCACCACATTTACATAGGCACACACACACACGCACACATACACATTTCATAAATTAAAGGATAGGAAAGTATCAAGATTGTGGTAACCGTGTTTCACGGAAGTCGGGGGGTGCCTAACACCTTTCCCTCGCTTAAGCAAGCCCCCGAACTCTATGAATCTCGGTTTGCAGACCAATTAATTCGGAGTCACATATGAGCCAGCGATTTATAAAAAACGAAAACTCAGATGAGTTGGTACATCCATTTCAAATATACCAACTGGCGACTCTGGTTAATTGGCTCATCATAAAAAAACGATCTTTCAAAACCCCGTCGACATTTATGCCGACCTTTTCCAAAATCATCTAATGAGAAGGCTAAAAATTGGAAAGGGTAAAACATCTTAACGGAGGCGATTCCCTCCCGGCGTCGACATATAGGTTTGTTCATGATTGAAATAAATCTTTCTGTAAGTCAAGTTTTTACTTAGGTATTAGATACCGACTGTAGTTCTCACATATGCAATTCAATGCAGAGAACAAGCAGAAGTAGAAGGCTAAACAAAGAGAAGTAATCTTACGTGTGAGGAATGGAGCAAAAGTTGCTGCATTAGCCGTAGGAACTTATAGTTTAGCATTGCCTACGGGCAAGTCTATTAAGTTAATAAGTTTTTATTATGTTCCAGTTCTCATTAAAAACATTATTTCTTTCCGTTGTTGGACAAGGAAAGTTCTGGTATTATATTTAAGAACAATTGTTGTCCTATTTATAATAATAATGTTTTGTTTGAAACTGGAAGATTACTTGATGAACTTTGTATACTTGACTTATATGAAAATAATTTTGCAAATTGAACAAACTAGTAAAAGAAAAGGAGATGATCATTCAAAGAGTTGAATATGTGTATTTGATAAAATACTAGTCTGAATCATTTGAAAGGTTCAAAGAATTCAGAAGTGAAACAAATTGACAAAGTATTAAGATTCTTTAATCAGATCGAGGAAGGAATACTTGTACAATGAGTTTTTAGATCATCTCAAAATGGTATTTTATCATAACGGACACCTCCTGATACGCAATAATTGATTGGTGTATCTAAAAGGAGAAATCGTACCTTTTAGGACATGGTGCAGTCCATGATGATTTTTACCGATATTCCAGTATCCTTCTGGGGTTATGCCCTAGAAACGGCTGCATATCTACAAAATAAGGTAACCTCAAAATCCTGCCCCAAGACTCCATATGAGTTATGGATAGGGAGGATTCCTAGTCTTAAGTATGTTAAGATAAAAGGTTGTCCAACTTATATGAAAAGGTTTCAAAAGATAAGTTTGGGACAAAAACTGACAAGTGCAGATTTGTGGAACTTCCTAAAGTAAGTTTAGGATAAGAGTTCTATAATCCTACTAAACAAAAGGTGTTTGTTGCGAAACACGCTGCCTTCTTGGATAAAGGTGTTTATCATTGAAGGAGCTAGTGGGAGGGTAATAGATCTTGACGGAGTTCAAGAACCATCAATCAGTATAAGTCAAACCGAGGAACTTGTAGATAGACATATTGTACCACAACCGAATCGTAAATCTAGAAGAGTACCGAAGATACCCAGGAGGTATGGATTCATCATAGAGGATGATGATGAGGTAAACATCATAGAGGATGATGATCCAGTTATATACGATGAGGCTAAGAGTTTTAGATACTCAGAGAAATGGCAGATGACCATAAAATCCAAAATGAACTCCATATATGAAAAACTAAGTGTGGACTTTGGTTAACCCTCCGGTAGGTATAAAGCCTAAAGGGTGTATATGGGTCTTTAAGAGAAAGACTGGAGCAGATGGCAAGGTGGAGACTTATAAGACCAGACCTATTTAAAAGGTTTCAAATAAAGCCAAGGAGTTGACTGTGATAAAACCTTATTACCGGTAGTAATGCTCAAGTGCATTTGGATATTACTTGCGATTGCAGTTCATTATTACTAAATCTGACAAATGGACGTGGAGACGTCCTTCCTCAATAAATATATTAGAGAAGAATGTATGTATAATGCAACCAGATGAATTTGTTTCAATGGTTGAAGCAAATCATGTATATGAGCTACAACAATCCATTGATGGATTGAAGCAAGCTTCTCAGAGATGGAATATTTGTTTTGATGAGACAATCAAAAGAGTTTAATTTTAGCAAAAACGAGAATGAACCTAGTGTGTACAAAAGGGTCAGTGGGAGCGCTGTGACATTCCTAGTACTATATATTGATATATTACTGATAAGGAATGACATACCAGTGCTACAATTAATAAAGATAAAATTGTCTAAACATTCCTCTATGAATGACTTGGGAGAAGCATCCTATAAATTGGGGATATAAATCTATATAGATAGATTTAAAAGGATGCCCGGCTTAACCCAAGGAACGTATATTCATTAGATGCTAAAGGCGTTTAACATGAAAAACTCTAAGAGAGGTCTCATGATGATGAGCCATGAAGTGTATCTCTTTAAATTGTCCTCAATGAAAGAGAGATCGCATGAGTTACTATCATGTATGCAATGAAATATACAAGACCTAATGTAGATCAGTCATATTTTGGAGAAGATCACTGTAAGACAGTGATAAACATCTTAAAGTACTTAACCGACACTAAGGATGTGATATGATATATGGTGGGTCTGAATTAAAACTAGAGGGCTAAACAGACTCAAGTTTTTCAGACTGACCAAGACGATAACAAATTCATTTTAGGGTAAATCGTTACCTTGAATGGCGGTGCAGTGAAGTGGAAAAGTTCCAAACAGCAAAGAGTTGCTGGTTTAGTAACAAAGACAAAGTATATAGTTGTAAATGAAGCTGCAAGTTGATTGTTTGGATGAAAAGTTCATTATAGAACTAGGAATAGTTCCTAAGTCTCATCTTTGATTCAAACATGTGTTGCGGCACTTTCATTTGATTAGAGAAATCATTGAAAGAGGAGAAATCACTATAGAGATAGTGGATTCTCAAGAACAACATTACATATCCATTTACTGAAGCTTTATCCAATAGCAAGATGATCGTCACTTAGAGAAGTTGGGTATTTGATACCATGACGATTGACTTTAGTGCAAGTGAGAGATTAAAAGTAGTATGCACGTAAGCCAATCATATTTAATATGATGTAGCATATACTTTGTAATCTTATTTGTTTATTAATAAAAGAATTAATTTATTAAAGGCATTTTTTCGTTATCTATATGATGTTGTTATATTAAATGTGATAAACCCATAGTTTTGAGCAATGCTTTTAGAATCATAATAATGATCATGCTAATGAGATCTAAATTCTAGATAGCTCACAAACTAAAATTGTTCCTAATCCTTGGATTACTAAAAAGTGGATTAGTGAATCCGGATAGATTAGTACATACATTTTTTGCTCTTAGGAAGAGGATGATTGATCTCATAATCATTTGTGTGAAGACACTAAAGCAAGTATGTAGGTGATTATTAGAGAATAAGTTCACTGAACGTGGCTCGCTAAAGGAATACCTAATGGAGTTTTATTTGCCTGTCAATAGGTATTCCTTAAGTGATAGTAGTACAAGTGATCCTTAGACTTGAGATCATCATAGTATCTTGTGTATGATGAGTTATACTTTGACGTGTCCCTTAAGACCTTTACGGTATATCAAAGGGTATGATTATGTATAATAAGTTGTACATGGAGATAGGTGAATAGTCAACAAAGAATTTACCACTTCTAGTAAAAGGAGAGAATGTCCTATGTGATTCGATAAATGACAACTCAAAAGTCTTTGGCCAAAGCAGAATGAAATTAGAAAGGTGTTTCTAATTTGCATTATTCAGAGTTGTGCATTTTGAGAATCGAAATACATATAATCAAATAAAATAAGACTTGACAGTAATTCCATGTCTTATATTTGATTGAGATATTGTATGGTAGAAGGATTGAATTATACGGTAACTATTCACTGAAAGGTTCTTTTGTGATTAATATTGAAATCTATATTATCTGGAAAGTCATTGATCGCTAAAGGGGCTTACCCTTATTGTAGAATAAATATTATTTATTTAAATAAATTAAATAGCTTAATTTATTTATTTAAATAAGATTAGAATTGTTCTATTTGATTTATTCACAACCGGTTTAATATGGAGAACTTAAAGGAACACACCGCAAAAGAAAAATATTTATTTAAGAAGTAAATGGCATAATCGTAATAATAAGTTAAGTATATTTAATTTAATCTATGGTGATAGAATAAATTAAATAGCTTAATATTTATTATTTAATCTTTTGGAAATATTAAATATAAATTAATAAGAGGAGTCTTATTATTATTATTACTATTATTATTATTTAATTCCTAAAATGGTTTGAGAATTAATTAATATAAGTACTCTCATAAGTTCCTAATAGGATTAGGAGACTAATTAATTAAAAGAGTTTAATTAATTAAATAAAACCCTATTCCTAAATAGTTTAGGAGGGTTGCCTACATCTATAAATAACAGAAGTCTTATTATGGAAATGGTTAGACAGTTAGACACACTTTCAATAGTTGAGAGAGTACTTACAATTTCTATAGAGATAGAAACTAGGATTTTGCCAATACCCATCTTCTTGAATACATATTATTCTTTGGTGGATCACCTCTAGAGGCTAAACACTTGGGTGGCTAACGTTGATCAAAAGAAACAATCTAATCGGTGAAGTTCAAGGAGAACGCGAAAAGATTTGGAGTTGAACTTGTACCCGAGAAAGCACCGTTCTACGAAGGTATAATTCTTATTCTCTATCTCTTTCGTTTAATTGATAATTACGCATAAAGAAAGATCATGGTGATGGTTTGTATAAAATTTTAAAATTTGATTTTTCGCGCTTCCACTATATTTGTGTAATTTGATTGTATGCTCGTGTTATATACAAACCTAATAGTCTTTACCGGATGAGACAAAAAATTTTGTGGTATATAGTGACGCGACGCATAGAGGACTGGGTTGCGTACTTATGCAACATGGAAAGGTTATTTCGTACGCATCACGTCAGCTGAAAGATTTTGAGAAGGGATATCCTACTCATGATCTAGAATTGGCAGCAGTAGTTTTTGCCTTGAAAATTTGGAGACATTATTTGTACGGGGAGAAATGTGAGATATATATACAGATCATAAAAGTTTGAAATATATCTTCACACACAAAGAATTGAATATGAGACAAATAAGATGGTTATAATTGATCAAGGCTTACGATTGTGAAATCCTTTATCACCCAGGTAAAGCAAATGTTGTGGTTGATGCCTTAAGTAGAAAGGGTCGGGAGAAGTTAATGATGTTGACAACTTAAGCCAAGTTAGTAACAGCAATGGAAAGAATGGAATTAGAAGTGAAGTTTCCGCGGGAGTCGGAAGGACAACTATACATCATGGAGATTTGTCCAACGTTATTGGATAAGGTCAAGGAAGCACAACTCAAGGACGAGGAGTGTGAGAAGCTAAGGGAGAAGATCATCGAAGGAAAAGAAAGAAAATTTAAACTCGATAATAAAGGAGTATTCAGATTTGAAGAAAGAATTTGGGTTCCGCTAATGCCGGAGCTGAAAGAGGAAATTTTGCAAGAAGCCCATTGTTCGAGGTATATGATTTATCTTGGAAGTACAAAGATGTATCAAGACAGAGAAGTCACAGAATACGTCAGTAGGTGTTTGACCTGCCAAAGAATTAAGGTTGAATATCAGAAACCGAGTGGGTTACTTCAACCATTGGAAATTCCTGAATGGAAGTGGGAGCATATCACAATGGACTTTGTGGTAGGACTTCCAAGTACACAAAAAGGATTCGATGCTATTTGGGTTATAGTTGATCGATTAACGAAGTCGACACACTTTTTGCCAATCAAGATTCGGTATAACCTAGATCAGTTAGCTAAACTCTATATCAAGGAAATTATTTCCCGACATGGAGTGCCAATTTCAATTGTGTCAGATAGAGATCCAAGGTTCACCTCGAATTTTTGGAAAAGCTTACAAGAACACATGGGAACGCAGTTGAGGTTGACTACGGCATACTATCCTCAAACAGACGGACAGAGTGAGAAGACAATATAGACCTTAGAGGATATGCTAAAAGCCTGTGTTATGGACTTCAGGGGAAGTTGGGACGATCACTTACCTCTGGTAGAGTTTGCCTACAATAACAGTTACCATGCTAGTATTGGCATGCCACCTTATAAAGCGTTGTATGGTAGAAAGTGCAGGACACCACTTTGCTGGGATGAGATAGGAGAGCGTCGTTTGCTAGGAATAGAGTTGGTGCAGCAGACTGCTGAAACCGTAAAGTTAATACGTACACGACTCATAACGACTCAAGATCGTCAGAAAAAGTATGTGGATCAGCATCGACAAAAGAGAGATTTTGAAGTCGGGTCGCACGTACTTTTGAAAGTATCCCCGTGGAAAGGAAAGATACGTTTTGGGAAAAAGAGAAAGTTGAGTCCCCGATTTATAGGACTATTTGAGGTTTTAAGAAGGATCGGAGAAGTAGCCTATGAAGTAGCATTACCTCCCGGGTTAGAACACGTTCATAATGTGTTTCATGTGTCGGTCTTTCGACCATATAAGCCAGATTATAAGCACGTGATAGAGTATAAGCCTATACAGTTTGAAAAAGATTTAACGTATGAAGAAATTCCTGTTCAGATATTGGATAGGAAAGAACAAGTTTTACGAAATAAGATAATACCTTCAGTGAAGGTGTTATGGAGAAACCACAGCGCTGAGGAGGCCACATGGGAATTAGAAGAGAAAATGAGAAAGAATTACCCTAACTTATTTGACTAGTTTTATTTTGCGATTTCAAGGACGGAATCTTTATAAGGGGGGAAGAATGTAGCGGTTCGAAGTTTTCGGATAAATGTTAAAAATAAAGATTTAATAATATAAATATTTATTTTTTAATAATTTATCATTGCAATGAATATGTGAGTACGTGCAGTGTAATATGTATATCTATGATGGAGTGAATATATAATTATATAATTATATATTTACTGAAGTTAAATAAGTTGTGTGAAACAATTTATAAATGAAAAAGCAGATGATTAAATTTATGTTTACTGATTTAATGTATACATTAAATAAGGTGTGTTAAGAGAATTTATAATATTAAATTATTTTAATATGATGAAATTATTGCATTAAATAAATTATTTTTATTTAATGTATAATTTCATTTTTGTTTACGAAATGCAATACATTATCATATTTAATGTATGTATGTAATATAATGTATGTATGTACTAATAAGTATATATGTATGTTATATGTATATGTATGTAATATGTATGGATGTAATATATGTACACATATATTATGTGTAACCTCCAAGCTAGGAATTGGGTCTGTTAGTAAGAAATAACAGGAGCTGGCAAGCTAATATATACATAGATTAGGAACTCAACAAACCTATAATTCGTGAAGAGCAAGTATATCAGTTCTATAAAACCCAAACCCAGTTTTTGTTAATTCTTTTGTTGAGAAATAAAACTCTCAATATCATTCACTCCATCTTCTCATAATTAGCCAAAGCTTATGTACTTTTTAATTCAAAGAAGTTAGGTTAGTAGTCTGATATTAAGGAAGGATTGAATCAGTATAATCATATTGGAAGAAGAAATAATAAGCAAGTAATTCAATCAAGAGGTAAAATTTCATCTCTTGTTTTATACTAGCTAACAATTACTTGGTTTAGTTGTATAAAGTGATTGAGTTTTGTTGATAAGTGTTATAAGAAAGGATTTCTATGAAGAATCTGGATTATTGAATATTCAAAAAGCTATGTAAACTGAGTTCTAAAGCCATTTGATATTATGCCCAAATAAGAATTTTCTTTTAAAAACATAGAATTAAAAGAATTCAATTGGTGTAAATGATAATTGGTAATGTAAAATAAAACTAAAAACAGTTCCCTAGTGATTTGAAATCATGATATGACAATTATGAAGCACGAAAGAAGGATTTGTGTGTTGATTTCAAATTGCAGAAAAACAGAGCATGCTGGCTGCCGAAGTGGCGCGGTCGCGGTGCTTCTCAAGCCAAAACCAGCGCGGCCGCGCTGGTCCCCATAAGTAAAACTTTAAGTTCTTTGTTAAGTAAGCTTCTAGCATGTTTATTGGACTTAGTTAAGCTTAAAAAAGTGTCTTATATGATATTTTACTTGACTGTGTATGAAATGAGTTGTTAAAGCATGAAGTAAAGAAGTTTTAAATGGAAAGTTTAAGTAGTTTGAAAAGTAAACGCAAGTCTAAATTATGGCTCACAAAGTGTTGTGTTTTGGTTTTGTATAATGAGTAGAGAGTCCTAGCATTATGCTAAGAAGAAAGGGTAATGAAAATCCAAGTTTAAGCCTTAGCAAGAGTAGCGCGGCCGCGCTATGCAGCAGAATTATCAAAATATTTTGTTTGTTAACTAAAGCTTGAGGCAAGTATAATTAAGTCTCTAACACTGTAATACATGAAAGCACATAGAGTATAGCCTGACCAGACTTGATCTGACTAAGTCAAGCGAAGATTATTAAGAGATTTACAAAGTAAATGAAACAAACTTATAAAAGCAAGATAGAGATAATGTAAACTATGAATGTGAACTAAGTTTGCATTGAATGTATGATTAATGTGTGCATATGCCTGAACATAAATTGTGTAGGATACGTTAAGTAAAGTTAAACTTGAACTATAATCGTACCCTACGAGCAAGGCAAGTATCCTGGACTTGTTACCTTTAAGCAAGTATCCTAACTTGTTTCATTTAATAAGTATATTGAAGCTTTATTCAGTTATATGTTAAAAGAATATCAATGTTTGATATAAGAATGTCATGTGCGTACTCGTTAAATTTCAGTATGCATGTACAATTTAGAAGTAGTCTAAGCCATTTGTTCCGGCTAGACAAAGTTTATAGTATTTCATTACTTCCATATTAAGTCTTTGAAATTTTATTGAGTAGATAGAGTTGCCCAACTAAATTGCTTTGGTTTGGACTCCAGACTGAGAATGAACATCCCTGAATTGGAACATTTTATATTACGCTAAAAGGCGGTGAAGTTAAACGCAAATGTCGTTCCAATAAGATAGTATTGATCAATATAGGGCATAACGGGCTGATCACCCACCGTGCCCGTAAGCTAGACGGTTTACAGATGAATTTCTGTTAAAACCTTTTCAGAAAAATGAAAAAGAAAAGTTTATGGTCTTATGACCACTCAGTATGTAGAAGTCAGTATGTTGTTTCAAAAATGCAAATAAAACATGTTTCAATTGCTTTACAGTTTTGTTCCACTGTTGAAGCATATCTCAAAGAAAATATTTATTTCCTTGCACAAGTTATTATTAACTGCTATTACTTGCTGAGCAATTGAATTCTCATTCTTGCTTTGAATATAAATATTTTCAGCTAAGCAGGATCGAATAGAAGGGTTCGAAAAAGATAAAGGCAAGGGCAAGCTTAATGAGTAGTTGGAAGTCATTCTTGAAATAGATAGACTTTTGTTTGTAATTATAATAACTATCACGTAATAAAGAATTTAAAGGTCTTCGTACTAGGGATAGATACCTCTGATGTAATAATTGCTATTATCTAATAATAAGTAGTTTGAATGAATGGTATCGTGTAGCACCAAGTACGGGTTTTAAGTACCCGGATTTGGGAGCGTTACAAACCTAGCACTTCCATATAAGTAAAGAGAAAAACATTGTCCTTGTGGTGACACAACAGAACAGCATCGTTTAATTTCTTTATAAGCATCATATGTGATAAAACAACATCTTAAAAAATTAAAATAAGTCTTGTGGTGACATAACAAACTTATATTGATTAAGTGATACTCTATTGTTTTATCATGCTAGAAGGCGACGTTCGATATTCCAAATATCTTTGAACGTTACAACTTAATATGATTTCTTTGAGGGTTTTGTTATTATTTGTCTCATCTTGTTTAGCGCGCATACACACACACACACACACACACAGAGATATATATATATATATATAATACGCATCATATTATTTAACATGCGAAGCATGTTGTATAATATATATTATATATATAGTAAACATGCACATATTGAATACTACATTCTACCCGGGTTGATTATGGACTTTTATTCTAGTTTGGTTTACTAGAGCCGCCAAGTGAACCAAAAGGTCAAACCTAGGGTGCAAGAACTGAATTTAAATATAACTATTATATTTAAATCCCGGACTCCATTACAAACGGGTCTTCAAGCGCTCATTGCTCATTTGTGTTCAATTCTTTAAAATAAGTCTAACTAATCCTATTATATAAACTATTTACAATAAATAGAAACCTTGATCAACAGTCAAGGAGAATTGTATAGGAGGAAGATAGAATTTACATCAAGAAAAACTAGAGAAGACGAGGTACGCAGACCCCATTTATAAAACTCATTCATTCAAGCATCCTCTAAAATAAATCCAATCACACATTGGTCAGTAGTCCATAATCAATCCTATTTATTATCATACATATCTCCATATGCATCAATAAATAACATTCATCTCATGAATAATAAAACCATTTCATATATGCATTGATATCATTTAATGGGCAAAACGTTTGCTAATATTTAGTTTTGAAACAAAATAAACTATTTTCTTCTAATCAAAAACTAAATCAAAATAAAACTCCTTTAATTTTAGCAACCTGAAATCCTATTCCAGACAAAATAAATATCTTTATTTTAAACATACTCTAATTGAATAAACCATTTACTTTAATTGAAGAAGAAAATAAATTTTCAAAATCTGCAAACTGGCGCGACCGTGCTCCAAAATAACTAGGAGAGGCGCGACCAGGCTGCACCCTCAGAAACGGTTTCTGGGTTAGGGCGTGGCCACGCTCCAAAATGAACTGGAAGCGGCCCGACCGCGCTGTATCGTAGATGCAGAAAACTTGGTTTGCCCAGAAAATTTGATCCAATCACATACCCATACATACATGGAATCATCAAAATCGATAATTAACATAAAGATTGGCTCTGATACCACTGTTAGTTTTGTATATAGCGTGAGCATGCAATCAAATTACATAAATATAGCGGAAGCGTGATAAAATCAGATTTTAAAATTTTATACAAACCATCACCATGATCTTTCATTTTGCTCAATTATCAATTAAACGAAAGAGATAGAGAATAAGAATTATACCCTCGTAGAACCGTGCTTCCCCGGGTACAAGTTTAACTCCAAATCCTTTCACGTTCTCCTTGAAGTTTACCGATTAAATTCCTTCCTTTGATCAACATTAGCCACCCAAGTGTTTGGCCTCTAGAGGTAATCCACCAAGGAATAATACATACTCAAGAAAATGGGTGTTGGCAAAACCCTAGTTTCTATCTCTATAGAAATTATAAGTACTCTCCTAAATCTTATGGAAGTGTGTGTAACCCCAATCCATAATAAGACTCATCTTATTTATAGATATGGGTAACCCTCCTAAACTATTTAGGAATAGGATTTTATTTTAATTAAACTCTTTTAATTAAATAAATTCCTCCAATTAGAAATTTATGAGAGTACTTTTATTAATTAATTCTCAAACCCTTTTAGGAATTAAATAATAATAGTAATAATAATAATAATAAAACTCCTCTTATTAATTTATATTTAATATTTTAAAAATATTAAATAATAAATATTAAGGTATTTAATTTAAACCGGTTGTGAATAAATAAATTATAATAATTTTAATTTTATTTAAATAAATAAATTAAATTATTTAATTCATTTAAATAAATAATATTTATTCTACAATAAGGGCAAGCCCCCTTAGCGATCAACGACTTTTCAGATAATATAGATTTTAACATTAATCACAAAAGAACCTTTCAGTGAATAGTTACCGTATAATTCAATCCTTCTACCATACAATGTCCCAATTAAATATAAGACATGGAATTACTGTCAAGTATTATTTTATTTAATTCTATGTATTTCGATTCTTAAATGCACAACTCTAAATAATGCAAATTAGAAACTCCTTTCTAATTTCATTCTGTTTTAGCCAAGGACTACTTAGTTGTCATTTATCGAATCACACGCATCTGTCAAGTCCTTCAGAGGATTAAAGATTATGTCTTTCATCAATTCTTTCGACTTTACCACATCCAGACCGGTAGTAAAGAATCCGAGGGCTTGAGGGGAGTTTAACTCTGTCACCGTTCTGACCGCCTTTCAGAATCTCTTCACATACTGGCTCAAGCTCTTGTTTGCCTGCTGTTTGTCCTGCATAAGGGAAGCCGTCAACTTCCCCCTCCTCTTCTTACTCCCGAACCTGGCGTGGAATTTCTCGCACAACTCCTTCCTAGAACTGATAAAGTTCGGCGATAGTGATGTCATCCATTCCCTAGCCCTTTTTCTCAACGTGGTTGCAATCATGTGACACTTAGCAGCATCAGAATGATCATAATAGATCATAAGAAGAGACGGTTGTAAGCATGTGTGTGGACGTAAGGATCTCTAGAACCATCATAGCTCTTCATCGGTGGAATCTTTTTGGATGGGTTTGCCTGGGCCCGATCAATCTCGGGGGTGAAAGGTGACGTCGGGTCGATCGGCGACTCATTTTCCTGATCAATAGCCGCTAACTTCTTCTCCAATTATGCCACTCTTTTCGCGAGGGGGTCAGAATCTTCTTTTCGGGGGAATAACTTATGCCTATCCCTCGTGTGTTCCAGAGAAGCTACTCGCTGTCAGCGTCCAGACCTCCCCCGATGCTCGTTGCTGCCTTCCTTGGAGTGGCTTCTTCGCCTGCTCCCATCTCGCCGAGAGCTTCCGAACGATGTGTCCTGGATCGGCTTTGCAGCGTGGTTTCCTAATGGCGGTGCTGACCTAAGGAAACCTCCTGCTCTCCCATTAATTTAGCCATCTATACATCCAACTCCTTTTATTGGAGACGAAGAGCCTCCATAGAATCTTTATTCTACTGCATCTTGCGGGCTAGAATTGCCTCATGTTTATCTTTACTGTTATGCTCCCGATCCCCTTCTGTCTACATTTGTGCCCGCGACTGGCTATCTGCAGCCCGACCGTGGGATTGAGGAGTCCTCTAGCTGGCTAAGAACAGTCGTCGTCGTGCCAAAATCGACGGGGCCTTTGATGGGCCCACAGAATTGTTGTCAGGTCCAAGCTTGTCTTAAACGTGTCTTTTAGGCTCGAGGCGGTCTTTGACCGAACCTTTAACTTGCATCGTGGGATCGACCGAATTTCTACCCTGGTCAAAAATAATATACGCCTCACTTGCCATAATTCCCACAGGTATATGGGTGATTAAAAAAAAGATGCACTAAAGGCCCTCATTCTAGCGCCAATGTTAACGCTAAGATTCATCCACGCGTTCAATCACCAAACTATGCACTAAATTCTGCACAGAAACGAAATTACACTGAAGAGACTGACAGCCTGGGCCGCCGGGGGACAGCTCCGGTGTGAGAATAAGTATAGGTTGAAAAAGAGGTTAATAATGGAGGCTTAGTGCTGGAGGCTTAGTGCTTTAGTGCTCAAAATGTCATTACCTGGGAATTAGGGTATAACCTTGTATTTATAGTGATCACACCACCTGTATCGCGCTGTCCCCGAATTATAATAGGATTCCTTATAATGGTAGTTATCATACTAGGATGGAAGTCAATCTCCTTAAATGAAGGAAGTCAAATCTAATCCTGACTTTTTCCTTAAGAATTAGAAGCTAAATAAAAGTAGGATACAAGATTCCTTGGTAATTAAGTCCCCCAATCAGAATATACCTCCACGTGGGAAAAATTCTTCCGCGTGAGATAGGACCCACTGTATCATCCGAGGCCACCAAATCATGCCCTAACAACCTTCATGGTATATTAGAAAATAAAATTTTAAAACACAATCTCTTTCTTAGGTTTTGTTATATAGAAATGGAAAATGATATATATTGTAACTTTGTATGTCAACTTTTTTTTTTTGTTATGAGTTACATTTATAATTATAATCGACAATATTTTAACGATGTATTTGATATAGTGGATCTAAAAAAATCTTATAATCCTACTAAATCTCATATATTGATATACATTGTAATCGTAATTTGACTAAAAACTTTCACAATATATAATAGGACTCTTTAGAAATCGAACATAATTAGTCAGTTTGTTTCAAATTATTTTTTGATTCTTTTATAATTAATTATTAGTTTTGTACTATGTGTTGTAGTTCATATGTTTGATACTCTCTTCTAACTAAGCACAATTTGGTTCAGTCTTTGGTCCAACCAAATCCGAAAAAAGAATTAGTAATATGATTTTACAAGTAAACAATCAAAACAAGATTAACTAATCAAATCTTAAACAAGAATTAATAATATAATTTTACAAGAAACAATGAAAAGAAGATAACCTGACATTAGTTTTGCTATTATTACTAATATGTGTGTGTGTGTGTATATATATATATATATATATATATATATATATATATGTAGCTATAATACAAGTTTAAGTAAAAATTTAATTTATTACATTTTAGATAAAAAATAGTTTGAGAAGAAAAAAATAATTCTTGTAAAGATCATCTAATTACCTTAAATTTGTTTCCATTATCAAAATATAAATATAATTTTGAGTATAAGTAAATTTTGATTGTTATTTAGATAATATAATTTTAGAAGGAAATTAATTTTTTATGAGAATTATAATACCAAATATTAGACTGATCGTATCATTTGAATAAATATACATGTACAACATAATACATTAACCAATAAAATGATTATATTATTAAATTAAGAATTAAAATCAATTACTCTATCTAATAATTTTCTTATAAAAAAATACGATAAAATATTAATAATATCATAATCTTATCGTAAGAGTTCATTCTTCGCATGGGTGTACGTTCTAGTAATTAATAAATGAAAAGTGTCCGGGAAGAATATAATATCTATTATGAATTTATGCATTTGTGAATATCCAATGTACCCTTTAAATATATGTATCTTTTTAATACATGTATATTATAATTCAATGTACCATTCAAATACATATATCTCTTTAATACAGTAGAACCTCTATAAATTAATACTGTTGGGACTGAATTTTTTTATTAATTTAGAGAGTTATTATTTAATCGATAAATTAATAATTTATTAATTTAAAGAGCGTTATTTTTATTCGGTGAACATAAATTTAATTACATTAAAATTATTGCATTTTATTGATGTTTATATCATACTTTTTTTAATGCAATGTATCATACTTATTAAATTAATGTAATAATAGAATTCATTGTAAGTGATATTAATTATTTTTAATAATTAAATAATGTTCATTGTATCCACTTTTCAAATTACATTCACATTTTATTTCAAAAAAAAATACCTTTAGAGCCAATAACGTGAAAGGAAGCACTCATAGCGTCAACAACTCTTCACAAGTTTTTATTACAATTCGAGAATTCAACACCTTAACTTTTGGACGCAATGAGAAAAATTAAGGATGAAATTCAATTAGATTTGAATTTCAAGACAAAACAAACGAGAATAGAATCATATTTTACAAGATTACCCTAGATATATTTGTAATTTAAAAGAATTATTAATTTATGATTTTGATAGGACCATATATTTATATAAGGGTCTTTTTAAAAATTATTATTTTATTATTTTATCGAAATTATTAATTTATCCCATTAGCATAAGTCGGGATTGGAAAAAAATATTATTTTAGAGAGATTATTAATTTACCGAGTATGAATTTATAGAGGTTCTACTGTACATGTATATATATTTATTTCTGGTTCATTCCCCCTCCATCCTTGTAAGCCTATAAATAGAGGCATATTGTTTAATGTAGAAAACACTTGAGAATGAAATAAAATAGTTCTCTTATTCTCTCCAACATTTTCTCTCTTAATTATTCTTTTAAATTATATTTTACAGCGCGTTATCAGCACGATTCTCTAATCTTTCAAGTTGTGATACCATACTGGTTTCATTTTCCAAAACTCAAAGATCCAATTTTCAGAACTGGGTGATTGTTCTAATAAGTTGGTGGACGAACAGAAGAATCACAATGAAGAATTAGAATAGTTACATATTACATTAATGAGATAAGTTTCTTTCAGTCTTATATATATATATATATATATATATCTGTGTTTCCGTTATTTGTGTCATTAATATTAGTACAATTATATGCTCATTTTGTTTTGTCAAGAGTTTGGTTGATACTCTCGGATGTGTTATCTTACCTGAAAATCCAAGTGTATTAATCATAAGGGACCATCTAATAAGTACATGTACTTCAATGTATGTGCACACCTAGAGGAGGGGGGTGAATAGGTGTCTAAGCTAAAAGTGATAAACAATGAATTTTTTTTAATTTTTCTGCAACAGGTTAAAATCGAACAAGTATGCCTATCTGCTTTGGTGTCTGCTTTAGCTTATGTTCTTCGACAGTTACAATCAGATAGGATAGTGAAAGTAGTATGCACACAAGCCAATCATATTTGATATGATGTAACATATACTTTGTAATCTTATTCATTTATTAATAAAAGAATTGATTTTCTTAAAAGGCATTTTATATTATCTACATAGTGTTGTTTTATTAAATGTGATAAACCCATAGTTTTGAGCAATGCTTTTAGAATCATGATGGTGATCATGCTAATGAGATCTAAATTCTAGATAACTCACAAACTAAAATTGTTCCTAATCGTTGGATTACTAAAAAGGGGATTAGTGAATCCGGATAGATTAGTACATACGTTGCTTGCTCTTAAGAAGAGGATGATTGATTCATAATCATTTGTGTGGAGACACTAAAGTAAGTATGTAGGTGCTTATTGGAGAATAAGTTCACTGAACGTGGCTCGCTAAGGAATACCTAATGGAGTTTTACTCGCCTGTCAATAGGAATTCCTCTAGTGATAGTAGTACAAGTGATCCTTGGACTTGAGATCATCATAGTATCTTGTGTATGATGAGTTATACTTTGACATGTCTCTTAAGACCTTTAGGGTATATCAAAGGATATGATTGGGTATAATAAGTTATACTTGGAGATAGGTGAATGATCAACAAAGAATCTACCTCGTCTAGTAAAAGATGTGAACGTCCTATGAGATTCGATAAATGACAACTCAGTAGTCCTTGGCCAAGGCAAAATAAAATTAGAAAGGAGTTTCTAATTTGCATTATTTAGAGTTGTGCATTTGGGAATCGAAATACATATAATTAAATTAAATAAGACTTGACAGTAAATTCATGTCTTATATTTAATTGGGACATTATATGGTAGAAGGATTGAATTGTACGGTAACTATTCACTGAAAGGTTCTTTTGTGATTGATGTTGAAATCTATATTATCTGGAAAGTCGTTGATCGCTAAGGGGGCTTACCCTTATTGTAGAATAAATATTATTTCTTTAAATGAATTAAATAGTTTAATTTATTAATTTAAATAAGATTAGAATTGTTCTAATTGATTTATTCACAACCGGTTTAATATGGAGAACCTAAAGGGTCACACCGCAAAAAAAAATATTTATTTAAGAAGTAAATGGCATAATTGTAATAATAAGTTAAGTGTATTTAATTTAATCTATAGAGATAGAATAAATTAAATAGCTTAATATTTATTATTTAATATTTTGGAGATATTAAATATAAATTAATAAGAGGAGTCTTATTATTATTATTACTATTACTATTATTTAATTCCTAATAGGGATTGAGAATTAATTAATAGAAGTACTCTCCCATGAATTTCTAATTGGATTAGGAGCATAATTAATTAAAGGAGTTTAATTATAATAGAAACCCTAATCCTAAATAGTTTAGGGAAGGGTTATTCCTACATCTATAAATAAGAGGAGTCTTATCATAGATTAGGGTTACACACTCTTGCATTAGATTGTGGAGAGTACTTACAATTTCTATAGAGATAGAAACTAGGGTTTTGCCAATACCCAACTTCTTGAATACCTATTCTTCCTTGGTGGATCACCTCTAGAGGCCAAACACTTGGGTGGCTAACGTTGATCAAAGGAAGGAACCTCAACGGTGGAATTCGAGGAGAACACGAAGGACTAGGAGTTGAACTTGTACCCGAGAAAGCTTTGATCTACGAGGGTATAATTCTTATTCTCTTCTTCTTTCGTTTATATCGTTAATTGAGCACATAGACATGGTGATGGTTTGTATAAAATTTTAAAATCCGATTTTATCGCGCTTCCGCTCTATTTGTGTAATTTGATTGCATGCTTGCGTAATATACAAACCTAACAGTGGTATCAGAGCCTAATCTTGTGCTAATTATCGATTTTGATGATTCCATGTATGTATGGTATGCGATTGGATCGAAATTTTTGGGTAGAATTCGTTTTTCCTGAAACTGTTACGCGGCGCAGCTGCGCCGGCTCCAGTTCATTCTGGAGTGCAGCTGCGCCCAAACCCAGAAAAATCGATTCTGGGGTTCAGCGCAGCTGCGCCGTTTCCCAGTTCATTTTGGGCGCAGCTGCGCCGGACATCAGAACCGGAAAAACAAATTTTACTTCAATTAAAATAAATGGTTTATTTAATTGATATAAGTTTAAAATAAAGATGTTTATTTTATCTAGAATAGGATTTCAGATTGCTAAAATTAAAATAGTTTAATTTGAATTTGGTTTTTGATTAAAATAAAAGAGTTTATTTTGTTTCAAAACTAAATATTAGCAAAACTTTTGCCCATTAATTGATATCAATGCATATATGGAATGATTTTATTATTAATGAGATGAATGTTCTTTATTGATACATATAGAGATATGTATGATAATAAATAGGGATTGATTATGGACTATTGACCAATGTGTGATTGGATTTATTTTAGAGGATGCTTGAATGTATGGGTTTTTATAAATGGGGTCTGCGTACCTCGTCTTCTCTAATTTTTCTTAATGTAAATTCTATCTCCCTCCTATGTACTTCCCCTTGACTGCTGATCAAGGTTTATATTTATTGTAAATAGTTTATGTAATAGGACTAGTTAGAATTAATTTTGAAGAATTGGAGACAAAGGAGTAAGGAGCGCTTGAAGACCCGTTTGTAATAGAGCCCGGGTTTAAATGTAATAGTAATATTTAAATTTAATTCTTGCACCCTAGGTTTGACCTTTTGGTTCACTTGGTGGCTCTAGTGAACCAAACTAGAATAAAAGTCCATAATCAATCCGGGTAGAATATAGTATTCTATATGTGCATGCTTACTATATATATATATATATATATTATATATTATCCAACATGCTTCGCATGTAAAATAATATGACGCATATTTATATATATATGTGCATGCGCGCTAAACAAGATGAGACTAATAATAATAAACCCCTCAAAGAAATCATATTAAGTCCTAAGCGTTCAAAGATATTTGGAATATCGAACGTCGCCTTCTAGCATGGTAAAGCAATAGAGTATTAAATATTTAATATGAGTTTGTTGTGTCACCACAAGGCAAGTATTAAATATTTAAGATGTTGCTTTATCACATTTGATGCTTATAAATAGACTGAACGATGTTGTTTTGTTGTGTCACCACAAAGACAGTGTTTTTCTTTCGAATATATGGAAGTGCTAGGTTGGACTTAACTTGGATAATTTTGATTCGGATGTGTCACCACTTGATCAAAATAATCTAAGAGGCAAAATAAAAGGAGTTACATAGTGATGTAATTGATAATAGTTGTCTACCTATTTATTTATATATCGTTTGTTGTGTCACCACAAGGCTATATACATTTGAAATGGGGTCCTTAATCTCACTAGCAAAACTTTAATTAGATTTGCCGAACTATATATATTGAGGGTAATATAGTTTGATGAAAATAGTGGGAGATACCAATTTAAATAAAGACCTAATTTATTTTGGTAATTAATTAAATGAATGAATGCTAAAATATTGTCTATTTCACATGCAGAATTTAAAAATATCAAACTCACTATCACTGCGTAGCATACTTGATGCTAACAAATTAACCGGACCGAATTATACGGACTGGTTAAGGAGTCTGAGAATTGTTCTCACTGCTGAAAAGATTTCTTATGTCCTAAATTCGCCAGTCCCTACAAATGTTGCAGAAACAGTCTCTGAGGAGGAGATTGCTACTTTCAGAAAGTGGCAAGATGATGCAATCCTGGCTCAATGCATCATGCTCGCATCCATGAGTAACGAGCTTCAGCGTCAGCATGAAACTATGGATGCTCCTACTATATTGTTGCACCTCAAAGAGTTGTATGGTGAGCAAAGTAGGACTGCTAGATATCAGATATCTAAGGAGCTCTTCCGATCTCGTATGACCGAGGGCACTGCTGTTGAGACTCATGTCCTTAAGATGATCAATCTGATTGAACAACTTAGACAGCTTGGGTTCGTGATGGATGGGGAGTTAAGTCAAGATTTGATCTTGCAGTCACTCCCGGACACCTTCTCACAATTTGTTGTGAATTTTCACATGAATAAGTTGAACGTCAGCTTGCTTGAGTTACTTAACATGCTGAAAACTGCTGAAGGTCACTTCTCATCCAACAAGAACCAAGTCTTACTAGTGAATGATTCTTCCAAGAAAAGGAAGAGGCCCAAGGTATCTTCTGAAAAGAAGAAAAACAAGAAGGCTAAGGGCAAGGCGAAGAGAAAGGATAAAAAGAAACCTGATCCAGATAGCAAAGAAATTTGCTACTATTGCAATAAGTCGGGACACTGGAAGAGGAACTACAAGGAGTATCTTGCGGACCAAAAGAAGCTTGGAGAAGCTTCGACTTCCGATCTAGGTTTGTTCATGATTGAAATTAATTTTTTTGAAAGTCAAAATTCTACTTGGGTATTAGATACCGGTTGTAGTTCTCACATATGTAATAATATGCAGGGACTAAGCAGAAGTAGAAAGCTGAACAAGGATGAAGTCGTCCTATGAGTGGGAAATGGAGCAAAGGTTGTTGCGTTGGCTGTAGGGACTTATTGTTTAGCACTACCTTCGGGAAAGTTCATTACTTTAAATAATTGTTATTATGTTCCAACACTCATTAGAAACATTATTTCAATTTTTGTATTGGATATGGATGGTTTTGATATTATAATAAAGAACAACAGTTGTTCTATTTATAATAAAAATGTTTTATATGGTGTTGGCAATTTACTGAATGGACTTTACATACTTGACTTGCATGAAAATATACTTCAAATTGAACAAACTAAGAAAAGAAAAAGAGATGATGTTAATTATACCTTTATGTGGCACTGTAGACTCGGTCATATCAATGAAACAAGATTATCCAAATTGCATAAAGATGAGCTTTTAGAGCTATCTGATTACGAATCATATCCAACTTGTGAATCTTGTCTCATGGGTAAGATGACTAAATCCCCTTTTAGTGGAAAAGGAGAAAGAGTTACAGAGTTGTTAGCATTGGTACACACAGATGTATGTGGACCTATGACAACGAATGCACGAGGAGGGTATTCTTATTTTATTACTTTCACTAATGACCATTCTAGATTTGGATATGTGTATTTAATGAAATACAAATTTGAATCGTTTAAAAAGTTCAAAGAATTCAGAAGTGAAGTAGAGAAGCAAACTGGTAAGAGTATTGAGATTCTTCAATCGGATCGAGGAGGTGAATACTTGACCAATGAGTTTCTAAGTTGTCTCAAAGAAAATGGTATAATCTCACAATGGACTCCACCAGGGACGCCACAGTTGAATGGTGTATCTGAAAGGAGAAATCAAACATTGTTGGACATGGTTCGATCCATGATGAGTTTTACCGACCTTCCAGTATCCTTCTGGGGTTATGTCCTAGAATCGGCTGCATACCTACTTAACAAGGTACCTACCAAATCCGTCCCAAAGACCCCATATGAGATATGGACAGGGAGGAAACCAAATCTTAAACATGTTAAGACTTGGGGTTGTCCAACTTATGTCAAAAGGTTTGAGCATGATAAGCTGAAGACTAGATCCGACAAATGTAGATTCGGGGGATACCCTAAAGAAACATCAGGGTATTATTTCTATCATCCTACTGATCAAAAGGTGTTTGTTGCGAAACACGCTGCCTTCTTGGAAAAGGAGTTTATCCTTGAAGGGGTCAGTGGGAGTAAGATATATCTTGAAGAAGTTCAAGAACCACAAAATACTCCGGATCAAAGTCAAGTACCTAACCAAGTAGAAGAACCTACTGTACCACAACCTATTCGTAAATCTAGAAGAGTACCGAAGATACCTGAAAGGTATGGATTCATCATAGAGGATGATGATGAGGTACGCATCATAGATGATGATGAGGTACGCATCATAGATGATGATGATCCATTGGCTTACGAAGAGGCTATGAGTAGTGAAGACTTAGAGAAATGGCTAGAAGCCATGAAATCCGAAATGGACTCCATGTATGAAAATTAAGTATGGACTTTGGTTTCACCACCTGAGGGCATTAAGCCTATTGGGTGTAAATGGGTCTTTAAGAGAAAGACTGGAGCGGATGGCAAGGTAGAGACCTATAAGGCCCGACTGGTTGCAAAAGGTTTCAAACAAAGATAAGGAGTTGACTATGAAGAAACCTTCTCACCAGTAGCTATGCTCAAGTCCATTCGGATTTTGCTTGCAATTGCAGCTTATTATGACTACGAGATCTGGCAAATGGACGTGAAAACGGCCTTCCTCAATGGAGAGCTTGAGGAAAATGTATATATGATACAGCCAGAGGGTTTTGTTTCAACGGTTGGAACAAACCAAGTCTGTAAGCTACAACGATCCATTTATGGATTGAAGCAAGCTTCTCGAAGATGGAACATCCGTTTTGATGAGATAATCAAAAAGTTTGATTTTATCAAAAATGAGGATGAACCATGTGTGTACCAGAAGGTTAGTGGGAGCGCTGTTTCATTCCTTGTATTATATGTTGATGACATATTACTGATAGGGAATGATGTTCCTATGCTACAGTCGATCAAAATTTGGTTATCTAAACACTTCTCCATGAAGGACTTGGGTGAGGCATCCTATATTTTGGGGATAAAGATCTGTAGAGATAGAACTAAAAGGATGCTTGGCTTGACCTAAGGAAAGTACATTGACTCGATGCTAAAGAGGTTTAGCATGGAAGATTCCAAGAGAGGTCTCATGCCGATGAGCCATGGAATACATCTCTCCAAGAAACAGGCCCCAAAGACACCTGAGGAGAGAGACCGTATGAGTAAGATTCCTTATGCTTCTGCAATAGGATCTATCATGTACGGTATGATATGTACTAGACCAGATGTCGCTTATGCACTTAGTGTAAGGAGCAGATACCAGTAGAATCTAGTAGAAGAGCACTAGAAGGCAGTGAAAAACATCCTAAAGTACTTGAGAAGAACTAAGGATGTATTTCTTGTCTACGGTGGGTCTGAATTAAAACTAGAGGTGTGCAGTGAAAAACATCCTAAAGTACTTGAGAAGAACTAAGGATGTATTTCTTGTCTACACTCCCCTGAAGCAGATCTGGTGCTCACGTGGAACTATACAACTGTAAATATTCAATAAAATATGACTCATATCTATCCAAGGTTCACAGTATCCCATAACAGATAATAGTTCTCGTCAGAACGTTATCCGTGTTTGGATACCCTCACTTGGATGTATAGATTCATATCTTGTGGATATCTCTTTCATATCAATAGTTCATATCTATCCGACATTCACAGTATTAATGATAAAATTGTCCATAGAACTGAGGGGCGCATTCCGGTAAAGATGGCACCTTACCGGCGCTCATTAAGTGCAACCCCAGAGCTTATAGGACTTTCAACATAATTTAAATACCCTCATTCAGATGTATAGTTCGTATAGATACTGTATTTAACTTAGTACAACTATTCTAAAGAATGTAAAGATCAGAGTATGACGCATTCTATGACATAAAGGATCATAATATATTATATAACATTTTGTTCGGTTACATCATTCGTTATACTAAGTTATTACAACAAGAAGTCTTTAAAAGACTTAAAGTATTCAACAACAGAAATAAAAACTTAATACGCATGGCTTTTCCCCTTATCAGTCCCAGACGTGCCAGGAATATCATTTAAAGCTGCAAAAGAAGATATGCGCAAGAATGAGCTACAAATGCTCAGCAAGTTCATTTACAATGTAAACACCATGTGTTTGATTTGAAAGATATCAACAATGTATACTGAGGGTTCTGTATAAGAACCATATATTTCATTTAGTTCTATCAGTCTTTAAAGACTTAGAACCATTTGAGTTTTGGATATCTGGTAGGTGATCAGCCTCACCAATATCCTAGGAGTATGCATATCATCCTACCATTTGTGGTCAATATATTATCGACATTTATTGGCCTTCCTATGAAGGCATTTCCATTTACTCAGTATAGATGTCTTACCAAACAATTTGGTTTGACACAACAATTTACGCTCGAATAAACAATATATGAATAATGATTCATTTCTTAAGTTATGCTGAACAAGAAGCAATAACTTCACAATAATGGATAGCAAGATGTATAATACTTGCTTAAATATAACAAAGTTGGGAGACTTGCATAATATAAGTTGAATAAGGTTAGGACACTTGCCTTAGCGTAGCTCACTATAATTTAGTACAATCGGTCAACGCACGTAGTCTACGTATACCAATAATAAGCGTTAGCACGTATATAAACATGTATCACACTAATCTAGACAAGTTTTATTAAGGTTCGACGTTTGACCTCGGTATCTCGGTCGCGTCCTTAATGGCTAAACACATAGATTGTTCGATAAAACTTCATTTGGAAGTCTAATTATTAGTCTAAACAATTTAATTATTATTTATAACATTTTTAGAAGCTTGGTATTATTTTTAAATAATTTTCAGAAGCTTGGAAGTATTTTTAAATAATTTTACAAGCTTAGGAATATTTTTAAATGATTTAATTATCATTTAGAATAATTTTAAAACATTTAATATGTTATTTAAATGATTTATTTATCATTTAGAATATTTTTAGATATCTAAAATATTATTTAAATGATTTATTTATCATTTATAATATTTTTAGAAAGATAGAATATTATTTAAATGATTTATTTATCATTAATAATATTTTTAGAATTTATTTTATCATTAAAATAATTTATTTATTACTTATAATAATTTTCAAAACTTAATTTGATATTTAAATGATTTAATTATCATTTAAAGTAATTTTTAAATACTTAATATATTATTTAAATAATTTATTTATCATTAATAATATTTAAATATTTAATATTTTATTTAATTATTATATATAACAATTTTATTTACCTTAATATCATTTTTAAATAATTAATATAATTATTTAATAATTTAATATCATTTTTAAATAATTAAAACAATTATTAAATGATTTATCATAATTATTATTTATTGTTTAATTAAATTAAATAATATTTCAGAATATATAAAAATATTAAAAATGAATTTTTATAATTTAAAAATGAATTTTCGGATTTATTTATTAATTATTAATAATTATTTAATATTTATTTTATATTTTATAATTTATTTAATTAATTTTTATTTTATTTTTATTAAAAATCCGTCGCTAAAGTGCTTTAGCGACGGTCTGCATAGAATAATAGGTTTCTGGGTTTGTACATGAATTGCGTCGCTAAAGGTGTTCTTCATGAAGAACACTTGGTCAATGTCCAACAGTGACACTTGACCTCAAATTAATCTCAGCTCGTTTGATGTTTGTGTTTGATTTCTGTTTGTTGTTATAGCCAACATGGTAGGGTACAACGACATGTTGAATTTTATCCCAAACTATATCATATCATGATCTAAAAAGTATGGTCAAACTACCCCGTTCATGACTGTTCTTGAGTTTCTGGGTAACCTAGAAACTCATCCAGTCATAACGGTCAACGTGGTTTGACTGTTAATTTCGTTCAACTGATTGATTGTTTAGGTGTTTTAATGATTCGAGATTGTAGTTCATATATCATACAACAACTCTACATCAATAAACTACACAAACTATGTCATCTAGGTCATTTCTGGGTTGATCAAAACTCTGACATCAAACTGTCAGACATTCATACGATTTCTGGGTTACCCAGAAATCAGTCCCCCATGGTCGGTCAATGGGTTTTGACCATTAATAACTTTCAACCTAGAGATAATTTAACTATTCTACCAATTGGATCTTAAAGCTAACATGGCATACTACTGATTCATGCTTTAAAACACATCAAACAAACATTTTAAGCCGATCAAAAACTCTGACAAAAAGGCCTGTCAGACTGTTCTTGACTGCCAAGAACAGTTTGAGTTTTTGGCTTGATTTTCATATCTAGGTGTTATGTAAACATGTTTTAACCGCCCAGATCACTTAATAACATGTTAACAAGTATTCCTAAACATCTAAAACACAAAAATTTTGCAGGCTTGAAGATCAAACATAAATTAGGGTTTTGTGCACCTTTTTCTTTAAAATTTGATTTATGGCTTTTGATTCTGTACTTGTGGTTGCTGGGGTTTATTTAGGCTGGTAATATAAGTGTATAAGCTTTGAAATTTCGTGGGTCTAATGGTCAGCCTCTCATTCTATTTATAGCAACTTGAATTTAGGGTTTCCTAGGGTTATTTTCCAAATCTTGCTCCCAAAAATATCTAAGCTTGGAACTTGTGGTGCTTTCCATCTGATCTAACCCACCTACTTGTGCTGGAGTGTGTCAAGCACAAGCTTGCACACTCCTAGCTTAATTTTTATTGGCTAGGATTTCATTTTTGATTTATTTTACTTACTAATTAAAATTAGATTTTTGTTAATCATGATCAGGATGTTAATTTAAGTTTAGTAATACCCTAATTATGGTTATATATCATAATTAAGGTTTTACATTTCATAATTTAGGGTTATTGAACCAAATTAGGGTTTTAGAGTTTCTAATTAGGGTTTAGGGTTTTCAATTCCACAATTAGGGTTTTCAATCTTCCGTTTAGGGTTTAGTTTAATCTTAATAATTCATAATTAATATTATGATTCATCATTTAAATCTTAATTACATCAATTAAGATTATTGTACAATAATTAGGGTTTTATTTGATCAATTCAGACAATTATTACTAATTAGGGTTTTCAAATTAGGGTTTCTGTTTTAGTTTAACATTTTAAACCCTATTTAACTTATTTTAGAATTTTATCGGTTAATATAATATTATATTAATGTCGAAGCACGACAAAACACTTCGTCATTTCAAGCACGACACAGCAGCTTACAAAAATAATTTGCCGAGACGCTTCTCGGTGAATTCGCCGGAAGCACGACAAATCATTTTGTCCGATTAAGCACGACACAGCTGCTTGGCAAAAAATTTTTATTTGACCTAATTGTTTCGTAAAATACACAATCACATAATATCAAATCAGAACAAGAAGTTTTATTTCATAAACACATAATTTATATTTACAAATCTTATTAGGGTTCGGAATATCACATTCACCCCCACTAATAAGAATTTCGTCCTCGAAATTTACAGTACAGTCTATAAAAATAAATGTGGGTAGTTATCTCGCATTTTACTCTCAAGCTCCCACGTAGCTTCCTCGATATTCTGATTTCTCCAGATAACCTTAACTGAAGGTATCTTTTTATTTCGCAATTTTTGTTCTTTCCTATCCACAATTTCGATAGGAATCTCTTCATAAGATAAATCTTTCTCGATTTGAATGGGCTCATAATCGATAACGTGTTTATAATCAGGTTTGTACGGTCGTAAGACGGACACATGAAACACGTTATGAATATGTTCTAGTTTAGGAGGTAGGCTATCTCATAGGCTACCTCATCTATCTTTCTCAATATTTGAAATGGCCCAATAAATCTCGGACTCAATTTGCCTTTCTTAACGAAACATATTTTTTCTTTCCACGGAGATACTTTTAAAAACACGTGACTACCGACTTCAAAATCTTGTAACTTTCTGTGTTGGTCAGCATATTTTTTCTGTCGATCTTGTGATGCTTGTAATCTTCCTCGGGTAACTCAAACTACCTTCGCGGTTTGTTGCACTATTTCTGGTCCTAACATTTGTCGTTCTCCGACCTCATCCCAACATAAAGGCGTTCTACATTTTTTTTTTCCGTATAGGGCTTCAAATGGTGGCATCCCTATGCTGGCATGATAACTATTGTTGTATGCAAATTCCACTAAAGGTAATTGATCTTCCCAACTTCCCTTGAAATCCATGATGCAAGAGCGCAACATGTCTTCCAATGTCTGGATGGTTCTCTCACTCTGACCGTCAGTTTGTGGATGGTATGTTGTACTTAGTCTCAACTGAGTTCCTAAATTTTTCTGGAGACTTGTCAAATATTTGAAGTAAATCGTGGATCTCTGTCTAATACTATAGAAACAGGGACTCCTTGTCTAGAAATAACTTCATTGATGTAAAGTCTGGTTAACTGGTCTAGACTGAAGTTGATTTTGATGGGTAGGAAATGAGCTGATTTGGTAAGACGATCTACAATTACCCAAATGGCATTGTGACCCTTTTGTGTGGTTGGAAGGCCAAGTACGAAATCCATAGTAATATGCTCCCATTTCCACTCAGGAATTTCTAAGGTCTGTAATAATCCACTTGGTTTCTGATGTTCAGCTTTAACCCTTTGACACGTTAAACATTTACTTACCCACTCCGCTATTTCTCTTTTCATGTTAGACTACCACAAATGTGGGCTTTAAAGCCTTGTACATTTTTATACTACCTGGATGTACGACGAACTTAAAACTATGGACTTCATTCAATATTTTATCTTTTAGTTCTTGTACTGAGGGTACCTGAATTCTATCCTCGTACCTCAGTATCTCATCTTTGTCTATTCTGAATTTGTTATTCTTTTTATGAGTTATTTCGGTCGTATACGTCTGACACTCTTCATCTACCTATTGTAGTTCTTTGACTCTATCCAATAAAGTCGAACTACTCTCCCTGATGAATAACTTATGGGTAAAGTTAACTAGAACTCTTATTTCGATCTCAAGTTTATTAAACTCTTTTATCAGTACCTCGTTATTAGTCATCACATTTAACTTTTCTTGGTTCTTCCGACTCAATGCGTTTGCTATGACGTTGGCTTTCCCTGGATGATATAAGATCTCACACTCGAAATCCTTTATCAACTCTAGCCACCTCCTCTGTCTCATATTTAACTCCTTCTGAGTGAATATATACTTTAGACTCTTGTGATCTGTGTATATCTCACACTTCTCCCCGTACAAATAATGCCTCCAAATTTTCAAGGCAATTACTGCAGCGACTGACTCAAGATCATGCGTAAGATACCTCTTCTCATAATCTTTGAGTTGTCGTGACGCATACACAATCACCTTTCCATGTTGCATCAACACACACCCTAACCCCTTGTGTGATGCATCTCTATAAACAACGAGACCTCCTGTATCATCTGGTAAAGATAACACTGGTGCCATACTCAATCGCTTCTTCAACTCTTGTAAGCTTTCTTCATATTTATCTGTCCAGACGTACTTTACCGTCTTTCGAGTTAAATTGACTAGCGGGGTTGCTATTTTTGAAAAATCTTGTATAAAACGCCGATAATACCCTGCTAAACCGAGAAAACTTCTTACTTCTGTTGGAGTTGTTGGTTGTTCCCAATTCACAACCGCTTCTATCTTGGCTGGATCTACCGCTATTCCATTCTTGTCAATTACATGACCCGAGAACTGGACTCGTTCCAACCAGAATTCACACTTGGAAAACTTTGCATAAAGTTGTTCCTTTCGTAATATCTCCAATACGCTCCTTAAGTGTTCAACATGTTTCTCCTTTGTTCTTGAGTATACTAAAATATCATCAATGAACACTACGACAAATTTGTCTAAGCATGGTTTAAACACTCGGTTCATCAAGTCCATAAATGCTGCCGGCGCATTTGTTAATCCAAAAGACATCACAAGAAACTCATAATGTCCGTAGCGTGTCCTAAACGATGTCTTCAGTACATCTTCTTTTCTTACCTTTAACTGATGATAACCTGATCGTAGGTCTATCTTCGAAAAGTGTTCGACCCCTTTCAACTGGTCAAACAAATCATCAATTCGTGGTAAAGGATATTTGTTCTTTATGGTTAATTTATTTAGTTCTCTATAATCAATATATAACCTTAATGTTCCATCCTTCTTCTTTACAAACAACACTGGTGTTCCCCAAGGTGAAACACTAGGTTGTATGTACTTCTTGTCTAGGAGTTCCTGTAACTGTACAAGTAGCTCTTTCAACTCTACTGGTGCCATCCGGTACGGTGCCTTTGGAAACTGGTGCCGTACCAGGTGCAAGATCGATAACAAACTCGATCTCTCTATCTGGAGGTAGACCGGGTAAGTCATCGAAAATACATCTTGAAATTCCCTAACTACAAGTATTTGATCTAGCTTTACTTCTTCCTTTCGAGTATCTACTATATATGCCCAATAACCTGTACAACCATTCCTAAACAATTTCTCTACTTGCCTTACCGTCAGACATCGACATTGTTTAGGTGAACAACCACCGATGAATACTACCTTTAACTTCGACGCAGTTAATAGGTTTACATGCTTTCGATGGCAGTCAATTATTGCATTATGATTAATTAACCAATCTATGCCTAAGGTTATATCGAATTCTCCCAACGGTATAGGAATAATGTTCACGAGAAACTTGTGTTCCTTAATCTTTATGTTATAATTTCTATATATGGTTTTAACGGAAATTATCTATTGATTTGCAATTTTTACGATTAAAAGGGTATATATATGAATCTATTAATTGTTAGTTGGGTTTACTTCTCTATTTTCTGCCTCTACTAATGTCTATGGTCTTCTTCAAGATAGCGTTAAACTATATAAGTAAGAAAACTAGTATAATTACAAGTATGTAATACACATATTGTTCAAACATAATTGGTATATTCATACAGAATGTTTACATATTCGGCTAGTAGTTTATATAAGTACTACTAGCATTCCCAAACCAGTTTTCCAAAACTTGGGTAAAGTAGTTTAGATACTACTATTTACATACACACTTTGGTGAACAGATTTATCTAAAGCTTAATCTTACGATACTCATCGCACAACATACTGGATACCACCCACCTATTGATGTCGTATCCAGTCTTTCCATTCTCTACGGGATAATCCTCTATTCGCTTATCCAGATCCACAAGTGTTTCACGAAATTCTTTATTAATCCTATCAAGCCTTGCTTGGATTTGATATCTTTCTCTTTCCTTTCTTGACAACAGTGTCTGAAGTCGGATATTTAATCGTCCTTCATTCTCCAACCTTTCTTCCACATACGCCACCCTATTGTTTAAGGTATGTATTTCCACCTGAGCTTGTTCTAGTAGGTTTTCCTCCTCTGGGTTTCCTTCTTCTAATTCTTCTACAGATTGATTTCGAACTTCTGATATATCCCTCCATATTATTGGTTCTTCCTCATCTTCCCCTTCGTCTAGAATCTGAACCTCTACAGCGTCCTCATTAGGTTCTGTTGCTTCGGCGTCATGGAATTCCAAGTTATTTTGAACTTCTTGTCCTTCAGGATCACTGCCCTGCTCAAGCTCTATCACCTGTGAACCTATCTCCCTTGAACTATCTTCCCAATCTGGGTCTGTCATCCTACAAAAGAATTTTACTTTATTTAGTATTATGGGGAAACAAATTTACACATAAGATAAAGCTTTTAAGATTATTTTATGTATGATTAAGTATTTTACGGACTCAAAGATTATATCCTAAGGTATTTCCCAACTACCTTAGAGCTATAATCTACAGCTCTGATACCATCTTGTGACGCCCCCAAATCTCTACACTCCCCTGAAGCAGATCTGGTGCTTACGTGGAACTATACAACTGTAAATATTCAATAAAATATGACTCCTATCTATCCAAGGTTCACAATATCCCATAACAGATAGTAGTTCTCGTCAGAACGTTATCCGTGTTTGGATACCCTAACTTGGATGTATAGATTCATATCTTGTGGATATCTCTTTCATATCAATAGTTCCTATCTATCCGACATTCACAGTATTAATGATAAGATTGTCCATAGAACTGAGCGGCGCATTCCGGTAAAGATGGCACCTTACCGGCGCTCATTAAGTGTAACCCCAGAGCTTATAGGACTTTCAACATCATTTAAATACCCTCATTCGGATGTATAGTTCATATAGATACTGTATTTAACTTAGTACAACTATTCTAAAGAATATAAAGATCAGAGTATGACGCATTCTATGACATAAAGGATCATAATATATTATATAACATTTTGTTCGGTTACATCATTCGTTATACTAAGTTATTACAACATGAAGTCTTTAAAAGACTTAAAGTATTCAACAACAGAAATAAAAACTTAATACGCATGGCTTTTCCCCTTATCAGTCCCAGACGTGCCAGGAATATCATTTAAAGCTGCAAAAGAAGATATGCGCAAGAATGAGCTACAAATGCTCAGCAAGTTCATTTACAATGTATAAGTATTTGGTTTAATAAGTCACGAGGATTTGTGAACTTGACATTATTTTGCCATAGTTCTAGACTAAGGAAGCATAAAGTAGTAATATGAACTTGAGATAATCATGTGAGCATGCAAACCTCTTTAACATGTGTACATAGTAATTGTTAATGTATTGGTATGCTGGATAGTGGACTGAAACCAAGAAGGAAAAAGCTCAACCCTGGTCTGGCCAGGGGACAGCGTAGCTGCGCCATCCCTAAGCTTAACCAAGGCGCAGCTGCGCCCTCCTGCAGAGTGGTCAAGTGATTCTTTTTGTGATCTGATTCTTGTGGATTGCTTGCATTGTTATTCTAAAGTATAGAGCAGAAGTTGTAGTAATATTTTTGGTATCCAAATATGATGTAGTGTTATTTAATGTATGAAATTGTATGACTAATGGAATTCTTATATATAACTATTATACAATAGGATTGCAACGTGTCATTAAGCTTTAAATTCGTAGACTGCGCTAAAGGCAAGTTCCCCAACCTTACTCAAACTTATATTGAGCAAGTTCTTACCTTGAACCTCTTACATATTGCAAGTCTCCTTTATCCCTACTCAATTTACATTCGAGCAGGATGTGGTATATTGTGCAAGTATTCAAACCCTTTCTCTATATCGAGCAAACATGTAAACTTGTATATTCATGTATCATACAAGTATGTGACAATGACTCTTATGTTTTATAAACTGTCATTCATATTCTAAGGATTGGTTTAAGATTAATATCCCTTAAACCTCATTGCGAGCATTGGTATTCATTAAATCATTGAATATGGTTATAAGAGTTGTCTAAACCATTGTTTCGGTTAGACTATTATACATGTGTTAGAAAGCTATTCCAAACCAATTGTCTTGGTGAGGACTCTTATCTACTGAGATGAACAACCCTCATAAAAAGGGGAAATTATATATTAAAAAGGGGAAATTATATATTGTCGGGGGACCGACATGCGCACTTATAAGCATGTGATAGTTATGCATAATCTGGGGTACTATAGGCTGATCACCTGTGTACTTGTTTTTTTTTCGGATTTTCAGTATAAAAACTGTTAATTCTAGCAGGAGTTCTTAGTCCTTTAGTGACTACTCAGTGTTCATATTCTTGAACTTGAAATGATTAGATGCGAGAATCCTATTGATATTCTTCAGTCCATAGCAACTTTTATGTATAACAATTGATTTTCCTTATTACCCTTGAATTATCCTTTACTGTCATACCCTTGAAATTTGAACTTTATATTGTTCACCCTCATTGTATATACTTGCTGGGCAAATTTATTGCTCATTCTTGCTTTCCTTAAACCTTTCAGTTAAGGCAGACCGGGGTGAACCTTCAGGCAAGGATAAGGGAAAGGGCAAAACTACAGAGTAGCTTTGTTCTCCCTTAGGAGGGAGATTATTCACTATGTTGTTTAAGTTTTCTAAATTTGGTTATGTAATAAGCTTAGCCAGGGATTATGTATTAGTACTATGTTTTTGTTAAATTAAGACTTTTGAATAGCATTGTAGTATCGATTGCGAGACCTTGGGACGAGGATAATTATATTAAATCAATGTAATTTATTCTATCTTTTCCGCTGCATTTGTTTTATGTCATTATTGTGTTAGATCGTGATGAACCAAATTCGAGAAAGTGACGTCAGAATTTGGGGGCGTCACATTAGTTAGTATGCATAATCTACTGAATGGTGTCTACAAACGAATTTGATTGTATTAATTAATGAAATCATGTTTAAAATAGAGTTTTTATATTTACAGTGAAAAGGTTCACGAATATGGTTTATATGTATAAAATTTGATGTTCAATTCGGATATTTATTTGTAAATTGATTGTTGATTGTGTTAATATGATAAGAAACAAAAATAATGCAACTTAAACGAATCAAAATGGTTTAGAAACGAGTTTACAGTGTTTGATTTCACTAAGTGTGTCAAAGTATAGAAAAAGAGCATGAACAGTGAATATTTAATCTCTTAAATTGGTTGTTTATGTGTTTTCTATTATAGTTGTTAGAAACATGTAGGATTTTGGTTTTACAGCATATTTGATGTCTGGGTGTGTTTAATTTCTGAATTGAGTAAAGAAATTGGGGAAATTTGGTCTGAAAGTTTGCTGTTTACGAAGCAGAGCAACTGAATCTGCAGTCTGGCGCCGTAACACCGTTCATATAACATGAAACGGGTGCTGCAATACCGAGTCCATTGGGCTCAGGTTGGGCCAGCGCCGCGGCGTCGGCTTAAGGCTAAATCTTGGCACCGCAGCGCCGGTTCGGGTTTTCAGGTCGGGTCAGTTCTGTCGGGTCAGGTTGGCCAGAAAATGAAATTTTTTCATAATTGGAAATAAAATAATTTCTCCTATAAGAAGTAACATAATAAGTATGTGGTGTCTTAGCAAGAATTTAAAGTATGGATTAGAGTTATAAGTGAACAATCATTTATAAAAGGAAGTAGTTAATTGAACTATGAATATTAATTGTTCAATTTGACTTGTATGTATAGGTCACTCAAAGAGCAAATAGTTAACATTATTTGTAGCAAGCGATCGAGGTAAGTTCCCTAAAACTTAACTTTTACTTGAGCAAGTTGTAAGTGTGCAAAATCACAATCTAATTAAGATGCGCAATGGAAAATGGAAATTAAAATTTTTGCAACTCAACCATGAATCACCTTATGCATAGCTATTAATTGAAGAAGAATAACAAGAGAAAATACCTTTGATGACTCAACTCTTGAACCGCTACAAGATCTACTCCTCTCTTGATTTCTTCAAACTTCTCCAATCTACAATTGTTTGTCGATTTCTTCAAGCTCCTCCAATCTTTGTTCCTTGAATTAAACACTAGCTACAAAGTGTATGTAGCACTCTAGAGGTAATCCACCAAGAATGATTATACAAGAAACAATATTTGATTTCCTAGAAATCTTGGATGGCTAATCCAATTAAATCTTTTATTCCTAACTCTTAAGAATAATAAGAACCCTTCATGAAGAACTCTTTCATTAGATGGAGGCTAGCACTTCTCTAAGTGCAATAAATGCTAGGTTAGATGAATTAGGAAAAGCCTAATTCAATTAGTATACTACCAAGAATAATACTTACATAATATGTAAGTAACATTATTCTCCTAACCCACATGTTTTGCATTTAAGCAACTAACACATGTTATTAGCTTAGCCCACCTTTTGCATTTAATTTAAATGATATTTACATTTCATTTAAATTAATTCTTAATCTAATTAAGAATTAAATGATAATAATAATAATAAGATTTCTCTTATTAATTTATAATTCAATATTTCTCCAAATATATCATTATAAATATTAAGCATTTCAATTTATTCAACTAATAAATTAAATACTTAATTTATTATCATTAAGCCAATTTCTTCTAATATAATATTATTCTTTTTGCGGTGTGACCCTTTAGGTTCAATATTATGCCGGTAGTAGAATAAATAAATTAGAACAATTCTAATATTATTTATAATGAATTAAACTCCTTTAATTCAAACATAAATAAATAATATTTATTCTACATCATGAGGGACACCTTACGATAATGTATCATGACTATCCGAATAATATGAAATCAATGTTTAATCACATAGAACCTATTCAGTAGTAGTTAGTGTACAATTCAATTCTTCTACCATACAATGTCCCAATTAAATATAAGACATGGATTTACTGACAAATCTTATTTTATTTAATCATATGCATTTCGATTTAAGAATGCACAACTCCGATTAATGTAAATTAGAAACTCCTTTCTAATTTTCATTCAACCCTGGCCAGGGATCTTTGAGCTGTCATTTATCAAATCGCATAGGACATTCTCTCCCTTTATCAGAAGTGGTAGATCCTTTGTCGATCATTCACCTACCTCCATGTATACTTTATTATACCCGTACATACCCTATGACATACCCTAAGGTATTAAGGAATATGACAAAGTATAACTTAACATACACAAGGTACTATGATGATCTCAAGTCCAAGGATCACTTGTACAACTATCACTTAAGAACTTCCCTATTGACAGGTGAATAAAACTCCATTAGGGTTCTTTAAGCGAGTCACGTTCAGTGAACTTATTCTCTAATAAGCACCTACATACTTGCTTTAGTGTCTTCACACAAATGATTATGAGATCAATCATCATTCTTCTAAAGATCAAGCATAGTATGTACTAATCTATCCGGATCAGTAATCCCAATATTAGTGATCCAACGATTAGAAACATTTTAGTTTTTGAGCTTTCTTGAATTTAGATCTCACTAGCATGATCTCATCATGATTCTAAAATCATTGCTCGAAAACTATGGGTTCATCACATTTATTAATTCAACCAATTAACATGGATAAAATATGCCTTTTATTCTATTATTAATATTTGAATAAGATTACAAAGTAAATGCTTATTACATCAAATATAATTGGCTTGAGGGCATATTACTTTCAATCTCCCACTTGCACTAAAGCCAATCACCTTGGTATCTAATACCCATTTTATCGAAATGGCGATTAAATTGATCTTGCGATAATGCTTTAGTAAATGGATCTGCAATGTTGTTTTGGGAGTCCACTCTTTCTAAGGTGACATCTCATCTTTCAATTATTTCTCTAATTAAATGAAATTGCCGCAACACGTGTTTGGATCTCTGATGAGACCTGGGTTCCTTAGCCTGTGGAACAGCTCCAGTGTTGTCACAATGAACCGGAACGGGTCCAGTAATGCTAGGAACTACCCCGAGTTCAGAAATGAACTTCTTCATCCAAACAACTTCCTTTGCAGCTTCACTTGCAGCTATATACTCTGCCTCTGTCACTGAGTTAGCAACTGTTTGCTGTTTGGAACTCTTCCAACTCACTGTTCCACCGTTCAAGGTAAATACATACCCTGACATGGATTTACTGTCATCTTGGTCAGTTTGAAAACTTGAGTCTGTAAAGCCCTCTAGTTTCAAATCAGACCCACCATATACTAGAAACACATCTTTAGTTCTTCTTAAGTACTTCAAGATGTTTTTCACAGCATTCCAGTGTTCTTCTCCAGGATTAGACTGATATCTACTTGTTACACTAAGTGCATAAGCAACATCTGGTCTGATACATATCATTCCATACATTATGGATCCTATTGCCGAAGCATAAGGTATTTGATTCATGCGTTCTCTCTCTTCAGGTGTCTTTGGGGACAATTTCTTAGAGAGATTTACTCCATGACTCATCGGTATGAGCCCTCTCTTGGAGTCTTGCATGCTAAACCTCTTTAGCATCGAATCAATGTATGCACCTTGGGTCAAGTCGAGCATCCTCTTTGATCTATCTCTATAGATCTTTATCCCCAATATGTAGGATGCTTCTCCCAAGTCCTTCATGGAGAAATGTTTAGATAACCAAATTTTAACTGATTGTAGCATCGGTATGTCATTCCCTATAAGTAATATATCATCAACATATAATACCAGGAATGTCACAGCACTCCCACTAACTTTCTTGTACATACATGGTTCATCCTCATTTTTGATAAAATCAAACTCTTTGATTGTCTCATCAAAACGGATGTTCCAACTTCGAGAAGCTTGCTTCAATCCATAAATGGATCTTTGTAACTTACACACTTGATTTGTTCCAACCTTTGAAACAAAACCCTCTGGCTGTATCATATATACATCCTCATCTAGTTTCCCATTGAGGAAGGCCGTTTTCACGTCCATTTGCCAGATTTCGTAGTCATAGTAAGCTGCAATCGCAAGTAAAATCCGGATGGACTTGAGCATGGCTACTGGTGAGAAGGTTTCATCATAGTTAACTCCTTGTTTTTGTTTAAAACCTTTTGCAACCAGTCTGGCCTTATAGGTCTCCACCTTACCATCTGCTCCAGTCTTTTTCTTAAAGACCCATTTACACCCTATAGGCACAATGCCTTCAGGTGGAGTAACCAAAGTCCATACTTGGTTTTCATACATGGAGTCCATTTCGGATTTCATGGCTATTTGCCATTTCTCAGAGTGTTTACTACTCATAGCCTCATCGTATGTTACTGGATCATCATCAGTTATGATGCGTACTTCATCATCTTCTATGATGAGTGTATACCTTTTAGGTATTTTTGGCACTTTTCCAGATTTACGACTTGGTTGTGGTACAGAAGTTATATCTACTTGAACAGGTTCATCCACTTGATCTGTAGTGATTTGTGGTTCTTGAATTTCTTCAAGATCTATTTTCCTCCCACTAGCCCCTTCAAGGATAAACTCCTTTTCCAGGAAGGTAGCGTGTTTGGCAACAAACACCTTTTGCTCGGTAGGATTATAGAAATAATATCCTAAACTTTCTTTAGGATACCCCACAAATTTGCACTTGTCAGATCTGGCCTCAAGTTTGTCACTTTGTAACTTCTTTACATAAGCGTTACAAACCCAAATCTTAACATGCTTAAGACTGGGTTTTCTCCCTGTCCACATCTCATATGTAGTCTTAGGGACGGATTTTGAGGGAATCTTGTTAAGTAGATATGCAGCCGTTTCTAGGGCATGACCCCAGAATGATATTGGAAGGTCGGTGAAACTCATCATGGACTGTACCATGTCTAACAAGGTACGATTCCTCCTTTCAGAAACACCATTTAATTGTGGTGTACCAGGAGGCGTCCATTAAGAGAGAATACCATTTTCTTTGAGATGATTAAGAAACTCATTGCTCAAGTATTCTCCTCCTCGATCTGATCGAAGAATCTTAACACTTTTGCCAGTTTGTTTCTCTACTTCACTTCTGAATTCTTTGAACTTTTCAAATGATTCGGATTTGTATTTCATTAAATACACATATCCAAATCTTGAATGATCATCAGTGAATGTAATGAAATACGAATACCCTCCTCTAGCATCTGTTGTCATAGGTCCACATACATCTGTGTGTACCAACTCTAACAACCCTGCAACTCTCTCTCCATGTCCACTAAATGGAGATTTAGTCATTTTACCCATGAGACATGATTTACAAGTTGGATATGATTCAAAATCGAATGGTTCTAAAATACCATCAATATGCAACTTGTTTAATCTTGTTTCATTGATGTGACCGAGTCTACAGTGCCAAATGAAAGTATGATTTACTTCATCTCTTTTTCTTTTACAAGTTTATTCAATTTGAAAAATATTTTCATGTAAGTCAAGTAAGTAAAGTCCATCAATTAATCTACCAGTTCCAAACAAAACATTATTATTATAAATAGAATAACCATTGTTCTTAAATATAACATCGAATCCTTCTTTGTCCAACATAGAAATAGATATAATGTTTCTAATGAGAACAGGTACATAATAACAATTTATTAAATTGATATACTTTCCCGTAGGCAGTGCTAAACAATAAGTCCCCACAGCTAATGCAGCAACCTTTGCTCCATTTCCCACTCGTAGAGTTACTTCTCCCTTGTTTAGCCTTCTACTTCTGCTTATTCCCTGCAATGAATTGCATATGTGAGAACCACAGCCGGTATCTAATACCCAAGTAGAATTTTGACTCACAAAAAGATTTATTTCTATCATGAATAAACCTGTATCCGTAGCTGAAGCTTCAACAAGCTTTTTCTGCTTTGCCTCTGCAAGGTAATCCTTGCAGTTTCTCTTCCAATGTCCAAGCTTATTGCAGTGGAAGCAATCTCCTTTGCTATCCGCATTTGTTTTATTCTTATTACCTTTATCAACTGGCTTTCCTTTTGCCTTCTTAAAATTTTTCTTCTTAGCAGAAGCTCATTTGGGCCACTTCCTTTTCTTGGAAGCGTCACCTATCAGTAAGACTTGGTCTTTCTTGGATGGAAAATGACTCTCTGCAGTTTTCAGCATGTTAAGCAATTCAGGCAAGCTGACATCAAGCTTGTTCATGTGAAAGTTCACAACAAATTGTGAATAGGAGTCCGGGAGTGACTGCAAGATCAAATCTTGGCTCAACTCTCCATCCATTACAAAACCTAATTGTCCTAATTGTTCAATCAAATTGATCATTTTAAGGACATGTGTCTGTACTGTAGTGCCATCGGTCATTCTAGATCGGAAGAGCTCCTTAGATATCTCATATCTAGCAGACCTACTTTGTTCACCATACAACTCATGAAGGTGAAGCAATATAGTAGGTGCATCCATTTTCTCATGTTGACGCTGTAACTCGTTACTCATGGATGCGAGCATGATGCATTGAGCTACCATAGCATCATCTTGCCATTTTTTAAAAGTAGCAATCTCTTCCTCAGAGGCATTTTCTGCAACAGTTGCAGGGACAGGTGTATTAAGGACATAAGATAATTTTTCAGCGGTGAGAACAATTCTCAAATTCCTTAACCAATCCGTGTAGTTCGGTCCGGTTAGTTTATTAGCATCCAATATGCTCCGCAATGATAGTGAATGGGCCATTGTAAAATTCTGAAAATGAATTTGTGATTTAAACAACATTAGCATGCATTCAATTTTATTAAACACCAATTTAATATAGGTCTTTATTAAAAGGTGTCTCCCACTATTTTATTCAAACTATATGACCCTCCATATATAGTTCGACAAATTTTCGAAAAATCTGTTTAGTGAGTAAGGATCCTATTGACATAAATATACAGTCTTGTGTGTGCACAACAAACCATATATTTATTCAAAAGGTAGACAACTCTTGTCAATTACATCAACTATGTAACTCCTTGTATTTTGCCTCTTAGATTATAATAGTCAAGTGTGTGCACATCCGAACTAAAATAATCCAAGTTAAGTTTCACCTAGCATTTCCATATAAGCGAATAGAAAAATATAGTCCTTGTGTGTGCACAACAAAACTAGTATTGTTCAATTCCTTATAAAATATTTTTAATGTAATAAAGCCAACATCTTAAAATTTTAATATGAGTCTTGTGTGTGCACAACAAACTAATATTAAATAATTAATACTCTATTGCTTTATCATGCTAGAAGGCTACGTTTGATATTTTTGAAATACCTTTAAACGTATTCAACTTTTGAAATGAGGGTTTTGTTATTAATGGTCTCATCTTGTTTAGCGCGCATGCAAGTATATATATAAATACGCGTCATATTAAACATTCATCAACATGAATAATAATATATTTAATATATATATTATAAGCATGCATTCATAGAATACTATATTCTATATGGGATGATTATGGACTTAATCTAATTTGATTCACTCGAGCCACCGAGTAAATCAATAGGTCAAACCTAGGGTGCAAGAATAAATTTGAATATAACTATTACATTCAACCCAGGCTTCATTACAAATGGGTCTTCAATGCTCCTGCTCTTCGGTTTCAATTTCTCTAGTAACTCTATTAAATCCTATTACACTCTATTTTAACAAAATAGAAACCTTCATCAACAGTCAAGGGGAAGTACATAGGAGAGAGATAGAAATTACATTTAGAAATTTAGATAGGCGAGGTACGCAGACCCCATTATGAATAAAACTATTCATTCAAGCATCCATTCAAATTAAATCCAATCACATTGGTCAATAGTCCTTAATCATCCCCTATATATATCAACATATATAAAACCATTCATCTCATGAATAAATAAACATTCAATATATATAATTGATATCATTTAATGGGCAATTGACTAGTAGAAATCCAAAATCCAATTAAAATAAACTTCTTTATTTTAATCCATTCTAAATTAATATAAACTCCTTTATAAAAATTTAGAATCTTTGTTCAAAATTGAAATCCAATATTAATTAAAATAAACTATTTTATTTTAAACCAATTCCAAGTCCAAAATAAACATCTTTATTTTTGACATTGAAATTTTAAAATTGGAAAATCAAATTTTTTTTTTATTTTAATGAACAGTGTCCAGCTGCCCCGATGAACAGTAACGGGCTGACCGGTGAACAGTGTCGCTGCCTAGTGAACAGTGCCGCGGTGAACAGTTCCTGCCGGTGAACAGTTCCGGCAAGTGAACAGTCCCGACGTGAACAGTTCCGGTGAACAGTTCCCGGTGAACAGTTTTTTTTTTTTTATTTTAATGTTTTTCCAAAAAACATAATTTCATACTAACAATTATACCCAAAAAATTGTTCTAAACACATATCAACATATATATGATTGACACAATTAATAGTACGCATAAGGATGACTCTTGATACCACTGTAAGTGTGCAAAATCACAATCTAATTGAGATGCGCAACAGAAAATGGAAATTAAAATTTTTGCAACTTAACCATGAATCACCTTATGCATAGCTATTAATTGAAGAAGAATAACAAGAGAAAATACCTTTGATGACTCAACTCTTGAACCGCTACAAGATCTACTCCTCTCTTGATTTCTTCAAGCTTCTCCAATCTACAATTGTTTGTTGATTTCTTCAAGCTCCTCCAATCTTTGTTCCTTGAATTAAACACTAGCTACAAAGTGTATGTAGTACTCTAGAGGTAATCCACCAAGAATGATTATACAAGAAACAATATTTGATTTCCTAGAAATCTTGGATGGCTAATCCAATTAAATGTTTTATTCCTAACTCTTAAGAATAATAAGAACCCTTCATGAAGAACTCTTTCATTAGATGGAGGCTAGCACTTCTCTAAGTGCAATAAATGCTAGGTTAGATGAATTAGGAAAAGCCTAATTCAATTAGTATACTACCAAGAATAATACTTACATAATATGTAAGTAACATTATTCTCCTAACCCACATGTTTTGCATTTAAGCAACTAACACATGTTATTAGCTTAGCCCACCTTTTGCATTTAATTTAAATGATATTTACATTTCATTTAAATTAATTCTTAATCTAATTAAGAATTAAATGATAATAATAATAATAAGATTTCTCTTATTAATTTATAATTCAATATTTCTCCAAATATATCATTATAAATATTAAGCATTTCAATTTATTCAACTAATAAATTAAATACTTAATTTATTATCATTAAGCCAATTTCTTCTAATATAATATTATTCTTTTTGCGGTGTGACCCTTTAGGTTCAATATTATGCCGGTAGTAGAGTAGTAGAATAATAATAAATTAGAACAATTCTAATATTATTTATAATGGATTAAACTCCTTTAATTCAAACATAAATAAATAATATTTATTCTACATCATGAGGGACACCTTACGATAATGTATCATGACTATCCGAATAATATGAAATCAATGTTTAATCACATAGAACCTATTCAGTAGTAGTTACCGTACAATTCAATCCTTCTACCATACAATGTCCCGATTAAATATAAGACATGGATTTACTGACAAATCTTATTTTATTTAATCATATGCATTTCGATTTAAGAATGCACAACTCCGATTAATGTAAATTAGAAACTTCTTTCTAATTTTCATTCAACCCTGGCCAGGGATTTTTGAGCTGTCATTTATCAAATCGCATAGGACATTCTCTCCCTTTATCAGAAGTGGTAGATCCTTTGTCGATCATTCACCTACCTCCGTGTATACTTTATTATACCCGTACATACCCTATGACATACCCTAAGGTATTAAGGAATATGACAAAGTATAACTTAACATACACAAGGTACTATGATGATCTCAAGTCCAAGGATCACTTGTACAACTATCACTTAAGAACTTCCCTATTGACAGGTGAATAAAACTCCATTAGGGTTCTTTAAGCGAGTCACGTTCAGTGAACTTATTCTCTAATAAGCACCTACATACTTGCTTTAGTGTCTTCACACAAATGATTATGAGATCAATCATCATCTTCTAAAGATCAAGCATAGTATGTACTAATCTATCCGGATCAGTAATCCCAATATTAGTGATCCAACGATTAGGAACATTTTAGTTTTTGAGCTTTCTTGAATTTAGATCTCACTAGCATGATCTCATCATGATTCTAAAAGCATTGCTCGAAAACTATGGGTTCATCACATTTATTAATTCAACCAATTAACATGGATAAAATATGCCTTTTATTCTATTATTAATATTTGAATAAGATTACAAAGTAAATACTTATTACATCAAATATAATTGGCTTGAGGGCATATTACTTTCACAAGTTTCTTAACTTTACTTTTCATTTAGCAAGTTCTATTATCTTGTTAATAAATGTCGCAATTCTTCTATACTTAACTTGTTACCCATCCATTGAGCAAACTTATTAACCTTAGCTTATTATTCAAGCAAGGTTTATATTAATTATGCTTCGTTCAAATCATTTGTTATTCGATTGTAATCCGTTGTTGTCCAAACTTTAAACATAAATATCATTGTACAACCTTCTTGATGAATCAAATGCTTTAGCGACTAGCAAACCCTTATTGATTCAGCTAGTCCATAGTTGATGAGCGTTCTAAAGACTTAGAATTTCTTGAAGTTATTCTAAACCAAGTTTCTTTTGGTACGGATTCTGATGTCAAACTGAGACGAAAAACCCTAATATAGGGGATTATATTACGCAGTAGCGTTAAAATGTTTGTGCACAATACATTGTACGACGGGCTGATCCCGCAGAGCACGAGATAGATAGTCCATTGTCTATAAGACTGTTTAAGGTTAAGGTAGAAATGCTTGTTAACCTAGGATATAGTTCGTGGGCTTATGACCCTCATAAATGCTTTTAATCTTGAAATCTATATTTAATTCTGGAGCCGAGTTTTTATTGAGCTTCCAGTCCTTTGATTATTGTTGATTGTTTTCAGAAATGTTATTACTCCTCAGTTAAATCTACTTCGTTGATTATTCAATTGTTATTGTTATTATACTTGTGGGCAATTGTTTGCTCACCCTTGCATAAAACATTACAACTAAAGTTGAAAAGTCAGATGAGCCGTCCTCAAGCAAGGGCAAGGGCAAGATGAACAAATGAAGATGTTTATTTTATTTGATTAAGTTCTTTGTAATGATACTTTGTTATTATTAAAGTTTTTATTCCGCGAACGATGTACTAAGGTTAGATGACCTGGGAATTTATTTATAATGTAACCCTTTAATGGGATTATGGTTTATGAAGTTATTTATTATCCTTTATTATGGGTAGTTAGACATGTATGAAATGAATAGTGAACACCAAATCTGTGGGATTGAAGTACCCGGATTTGGAGGCGTCACAACCTATGTATTACTCAGTAAAGCTCCCCGAGGTCTACTTTTTAACATATTGGCTATTTGTCCCATCCGATTTTCAAGGTTATGGATCGCTGCTGCTTGACTCTTCACATTTACATCCATTTGATTCAGTAACCGCTCTTGCTCACTCATTCTCCTATCACTAGATGTAATGAATTTTGCTAACGTTTCCACTAAGCTCGACTACTTTTCTGCCTGAGGAGTGACTTGATTTAGAAAACCCGGTGGATAAGCTTGCCATGGAGCTGGATTTTGAGCTTGATTATTGCTCCATGAGAAGTTAGGATGGTTCCTCCACCCCGGATTATAACCGTTTTGGTTCTGTTGTCGATTGTAACTTTTTATAAACTGGACTGCCTCGAGATTTATTGCACATTGCTCCGTCGAGTGTGATCATGCACACAACTCACACACTACAGCCACTTGTTGCATGTTTACTCCACCAAGTGCATCCATTTTCTTTGCAAGTGCTGCAATTTGAGCTGATAAGGATGTAACTGCATAAATTCCCAACACTCCGGCTACCTTAGGCTGTGTCGTCCTTGCAGTAGGTCACTGGTAATTGTTGGCGGCCATAGATTCTAACAAATCAAATGCCTCATCAAAAGATTTGGCCATAAGTGCTCCTCCCACAGCTACGTCTATGCTCGTCCGAGTATTACTACTTAACCCGTTGTAAAATGTCTGAACTTGTAGCCACTTGGGTAGTTTATGATGTGGACATCTTCTCAATAATTCCTTAAACCTCTCCCAAGCTTCATACAAAGATTCTCCATGTTGTTGCTCAAAAGTAGTAATGTCATTTTTCATCTTTGCAGTCTTCGCTGGCGGAAAGAACTTTGCTAGAAATTTTTAGACCAATTCATCCCAGGTAGTGATGGATCCTGGTGGAAGCGAATGCAACTAACTTTTTGCCTTGTCCCTCAATGTAAATGGAAACAACCGTAGTCTCACAGCATCATCTGTAACCCCATGGTACTTGAATGTGTCGCATATCTCAAGGAAACTCACCAAGTGTTCATTCAGATCATCATTAGCTAATCCCCCAAACTGTATTGAGTTCTAAATCATCTGAATTGTACTCGGCTTAATCTCAAAAGAGTTAGCAGTGATGGCTGGTCTCGTGATGCTTGACTTGATTTCATCAATTATAAAAATGGCATAGTCCCTCAATGATTTCTGCTCTTCGTTTGCCATTTTCTCTTTTTCTAGTGTCTCTTGGCAGAACTTTCTCAACTGTTGTAACCTTTTCTCAATGTCGTCCTCGTACTGCACAAGTTCCGATTGTTTTGATCGTGTTTGCATAAACGAGTCAAAATCACCTGAAATAGGGAATAAAAAGAAAAACAAAAATAATGTTTAACTAAAACCGAATTAAATAAACTAATATTGAAAATTATAAACACAAATTGTTTCCACGGCAACGGCGCCAAAAACTTGTTTGCCTAAATTTATACTAGCAAAAATACGTAAGTATATGCAGTCCAAAAGTAATATAATGATAAGAGAGTATTGTTCCCACAGAGAAAAATTGTAATTTATAATAACAACTACCAATTTTATATTAACTCAATTTTGTTATACAATCGATTAAAGATTTGTGAATTATAAAACTAAGAAATTAATTAAACTAATTCTAATTACCACGAATTTGAAAACATATTAAGAAGACTTAAGATTACAATTTCACTTAGATCAATACAGTTCCTGTTAAGTTATACTAACTATTCCGGATTGTTAATCAAGAACTCATCAATATTTATGACCATCTCTCGATGTATCATAAACGAATCAACTTAAATCCATAGATGATAGAATTAAGGTGACCACCCTGGTTAACTAATTCACTATATCTCTATGTGAATTACAATTAAAAAGGATTTAAAGCACATGTTCCCTATCAGATTACATGCGGTGTATAGGTATATCTCTATCCTAGACACAAATCATGAATTCCATCATATGCAGAAAACACAATCACATGCTACTATGATCAGGTCTAAATCTATAATCCATCTCTCAAGTTCATATAAATTACAACGGTAATTGTTGATCAGGCAATTAAGTAATTAATCACAAATCATAATAGATAATCCGATAATAATCAACAATAATTAATAAGGAAGCATATCAATAAAAACTACGTAATAAGTTCCATTGTAATCTTAAAAAGAAATTAGTTCATGATTGAATTAAAATCCATAATCCACAAGTAAATCATCATCTAAGAATTACAAAATAAAAAGATAAAAGAAGAAAGGAAAAACTCTTTTGAAGCAATCGTTGATATCCTCCTTAGCCTCCCATCTTGATCTTCCTTCGTGATAATCTCTTGCTTCAAGCCTCCAATCTTTCTTCAATTTTAGGGTTAGCAAAAAGTAGCAAGATCTCCAAACTAGCCTCTCTCAATTCTTAAAGTAATTTCCCTTTTATATCTTTCTTTTCCATCTCTTTTAATCCTCCTTTAAGTCCTTCAAACTAATCAGTCAAAAGAATCCTTGTTGAACTCAACTTCTAAAACCAAACAAAACAACCTTCCATGTTCCCGACGAATTCGCCCCGGCGAATTCATTGTACTGGGGGAATCCACCCCAGCGGATTCACTGATGGACTTGGTTGGGGCGAATTCATTGTGCTTGGCGAATTAGCCCCGGTGGATTCACTAGTCCAGAATTTACAGAAATGCCATTAAGCTCCAATTTTCCTTTTTTAATCATCCGAAGTCGTTTCCTACAAAACCAATGCATAAACAAGTAAAATAACACTAAAGATAGTAAAGAATTGAGCTTATGAGATGTCCAAATCGTAGGTATAAAACCCATTCATCATATCCCCCTTTGTCATTATCAAAAAGGGCTACTAGGCTTTATCAGGATCAGTTTCATACAAACCATCTTCAACCTTTTTGTCAAGGTCCTTGACTTTGACATCTAAAGAATCATGACGAGCCACTCAGGCCTCAACCCTATCTGCAACTGTGGTCACCCTATTCGATAGTGAAGTGACTGAGTCAGAGAGGGAGTTGACTGTGACAAGCACAGTTTCTATCTTATTCCCCATATCTTGAACAAGTTGAAAGAGTTTAGAAAATTGAGGACTAGTAGGAACATGAATAGAGGAATTAGGGGCAGAAGTAGGGGATTGAGGAATGGAAGTAGGAGGATCAGAGATTGGAATAGCAAAGACCTCTATGTCCCAAGATAGGAGACCGTCAACATTAACTTTCAATTTTGATTTTACAAAAATAGTTTCATCAATCACTTCAGATAACTGAACCACTTCTTCATTTTCAAAAGAGATACCAAAGTGGGCTAATATTTTGGTTATAAACCCACAACATTTGGTTTTATTCTTAAGACATCTTTCCATATGCTTAATTATGACAAGAGCAAAGTTAAATTTAGTTCTGGAAAGTATTAATGCTGATCGAATCAAATCTTGATAGGTCATATCAGACCCGCCACCTGTTCTAGGTACTAGGTTAGCACGAATGACCTTATGAACAACACTGTTGAAAGGTGTTATTTCAACAACAGTAGGTAAAGCAACAAATTCAGCAGAAGAACAATCTTTCACAATTCTCAATTGATGAATGACAGATATATTTTAAATTCAATGGGGGCCTTAAGAGTAAAGGGACAAGGACCAGAGCAGGGGATATCTAACAGTGAACCCAAAAGAACAGAGTCAATGGATATAGTTTTTTCTTGAACAAATATATCTATCTTATCTGATTTAACTGACATGTTTCTAAAAAATTGCTTAATCAGAACAGGATATGCAGATTTGGGAGGAGACAACATAACAGACAACCCAACATTTTCAAACAAGGTTATGACCCCAATATTTTTAAATAAAACAGGGTCAACTGGCTTTCCATAAATAATAGTTTTGTTGACCATCAAGTTTTGAAAACAGGTTAAAAATTTGGAGGATCTAAATGTCAAAGCAGTACCATGAACTCTAGGAATATGAGGAGGTGAATCTGGTAGACTCATATAGGCAGGGTTTTGCCCTTAGATGACTGTCCTTTTCGTTTTATACACTTTAAAGATGCACCCAAATCGGCAGCAAGCTTGTGGCGGTTCCGGTTCAGGCGACGAGTTTCTCTTGGTGCCACAGCTGACTCCTCTCTTTGTTGAGCGGGCTGCCTATCGGTGTTAATAGTATGATCTCGTCTTGTTTTTGCCATTAGAACAGAAAAGGGAGATCTACTCGTTTAATCAAACCCTAGCTTTTGTGAGATTAAAAGAGAACAAAGAGAGATGGGAGATGAAGGGTTTGGATGAGAAGGAGAAAAGTGATCGGGTAAAGGCCAAGGCTAAACCCCCTTTAAAGTTTTGTTCTCGCTAAAATCCATTAGATCAAATCCCAATAATGCCCTTTAGAAAACAACAATATCGATATTACCCTTATTTAATCAGTTAAGGAAGCTAAGGCATAAAAATAACACATAATTGTAAATAAAACATATAATGATAAAAAAATATGTGATGTGAACATTTTATGAAATTAAGTCCATATACACATTAAATAATTTTTATGCATACTATAACCTAAGTACAGATAGACATGCCTAGTTCTTTTCTCAAAGTACAAAAACACTCTTTATTAAAGGTTTTTAAAAATGTCAGCCAATTGATGTTCAGTTGGGACAAATATTAACTTAATTAATCTTTTAGCAACATTATCTCTCAAAAAATGATGTCTAACTTTAATATGTTTAGTACGAGAATGAAGCACATGATTTTTAGAAATGTCAATTGCACTAGTATTGTCACATAAAATAGGCACATTTTCACATATATATCACATTAAAATCATGTAAAGTTTGTATCATCCACAAAATTTGTGAGCAACAGCTACCTGCAGCCAAATATTCACCTTCCGTAGTGGCAAGGCAACTAATGTCTGTTTCTTAATGTGTCAGGGTGAAAGTAGTATGCACACAAGCCAATCATATTTGATATGATGTAGCATATATTTTGTAATCTTATTCATTTATTAATAAAAGAATTGATTTTCTTAAAAGACATTTTATATTATCTACATAGTGTTGTTATATATTAAATGTGATAAACCCATAGTTTTGAGCAATGCTTTTAGAATCATGATGGTGATCATGCTAATGAAATCTAAATTCAAGATAGCTTACAAACTAAAATTGTTCCTAATTGTTGGATTACTAAAAAGGGGATTAGTGAATCTGGATAGATTAGTACATACGTTGCTTGCTCTTAAGAAGAGGATAATTGATCTCATAATCATTTGTGTGGAGACACTAAAGCAAGTATGTAGGTGCTTATTGGAGAATAAGTTCACTGAACGTGGCTCGCTAAGGAATACCTAATGGAGTTTTACTCGCCTGTCAATAGGAATTCCTATAGTGATAGTAGTACAAGTGATCCTTGGACTTGAGATCATCATAGTATCTTGTGTATGATGAGTTATACTTTGACATGTCCCTTAAGACCTTTAGGGTATATCAAAGGGTATGATTGGGTATAATAAGTTGTACATGGAGATAGGTGAATGATCAACAAAGAATCTACCACGTCTAGTAAAAGATGTGAATGTCCTATGTCATTCGATAAATTATAACTTAGTAGTCATTGGCCAATGCATAATGAAATTAGAAAGGAGTTTTTAATTTGCATTATTTAGATTGTGCATTTGGGAATCGAAATACATATAATTAAATAAAATAAGACTTGACAGTAAATCCATGTCTTATATTTAATTGGGACATTGTATGGTAGAAGGATTGAATTCTACGGTAACTATGCACTGAAAGGTTCTTTTGTGATTAATGTTGAAATCTATATTATCTGAAAAGTCGTTGATCGCTAAGGGGGCTTACCCTTATTGTAGAATAAATATTATTTATTTAAATGAATTAAATAGTTTAATTTATTTATTTAAATAAGATTAGAATTGTTCTAATTGATTTATTCACAACCAGTTTAATATGGAGAACCTAAAGGGTCACACCGCAAAAAGGAGTATTTATTTAAGAAGTAAATGGCATAATTGTAATAATAAGTTAAGTGTATTTAATTTAATCTATGGAGATAGAATAAATTAAATAGCTTAATATTTATTATTTAATATTTTGGAAATATTAAATATAAATTAATAAGAGGAGTCTTATTATTATTATTATTACTATTACTATTATTTAATTCCTAATAGAGATTGAGAATTAATTAATAGAAGTACTCTCTCATGAATTCCTAATTGGATTAGGAGCATAATTAATTAAAGAAGTTTAATTATAATAGAAACCCTAATCCTAAATAGTTTAGGGAAGGGTTATTCCTACATCTATAAATAAGAGGAGTCTTATCATAGATTAGGGTTACACACTCTTGCATTAGATTGTGGAGAGAACTTGCAATTTCTATAGAGATAGAAACTAGGGTTTTGCTAATACCCAACTTCTTGAATACCTATTCTTCCTTAGTGGATCACCTCTAGAGGCCAAACACTTGGGTGGCTAACGTTGATCAAAGGAAGGAATCTCATTGGTGGAATTCGAGGAGAACACAAAGATTAGGAGTTGAACTTGTACCCGAGGAAGCTTTGATCTACGAGGGCATAATTCTTATTCTCTTCCTCTTTCGTTTATATGATTAATTGAGCACATAGATTGATCTTGGTGATGGTTTGTATTAAATATTTTAAAATCCGTTTTATCACGCTTCCGCCCTATTTATGTAATTTGATTGCATGTTCGCGTTAAATACAGACCTAACAGTGGTATCAGAGCCTAATCTTGTGCTAATTATCGATTTTGATGATTCCATGTGTGTATAGTATGCGATTAGATCGAAATTTTTGGGCAGAATCTGTTTTTTCTAAATCTGCTAGGCGGCGCAGCTGCGCCGGCTCCAGTTCATTCTGGAACGCAGCAACGCCTAAACCTAGAAAGTCGTTTCTGGGGTTCAGCGCAGCTGCGCCGTTTCCCAGTTCATTCTGGGCCCAGCTGCGCCGGACAGCAGAATCCGAAAAAATAATTTTTCCTTCAATTAAAATAAATGATTTATTTAATTGATATAAGTTTAAAATAAAGATGTTTATTTTATCTGGAATATGATTTCAGATTGCTAAAATTAAAGGAGTTTAATTTGGATTTGGTTTTTGATTAAAATAAAAGAGTTTATTTTGTTTCAAAACTAAATATTAGCAAAACTTTTGTCCATTAATTGATATCAATACATATATGGAATGGTTTTATTATTTATGAGATGAATGTTATTTATTGATACATATAGAGATATGTATGATAATAAATAGGGATTGATTATGGACTATTGACCAATGTGTGATTAGAATTATTTTAGAGGATGCGTGAATGTATGGGTTTTTATAAATGGGGTCTGCGTACCTCGTCTTCTCTAATTTTTCTTAATGTAAGTTCTATCTCCCTCCTATGTACTTCCCCTTGACTACTGATCAAGGTTTCTATTTATAGTAAATAGTTTATGTAATAGGACTAGTTAGAATTAATTTTGAAGAATTGGAGACAAAGGAACAAGGAGCGCTTGAAGACCCGTTTGTAATGGAGCTCGGGTTTAAATGTAATAGTTATATTTAAATTTTATTCTTGCACCCTAGGTTTGACCTTTTGGTTCACTTGGTGGCTCTAGTGAACCAAACTAGAATAAAAGTCCATAATCAATCCGGGTAGAATATAGTATTCTATATGTGCATGATTACTATATATATATATATACAAGGAGCTTCTTGAGCGAACTTGAAGGAACGGACTAAAGACGTACCAAAGCCAAAAACCACGCGGATTGGAATTTAGTCCAAGTGAGTTGCAATTTTGCGGGTCGGATATTACATCATGGGTTAGGTATATTATAAAAAACCCATCAAAATCAAAGATGCAAACCAACGAGTTCTGAGCTCTCCGTCTCAACTCGAACCATCGAAGTCGCTGCGTCGCTGCAAATCCGACCAAAGAGATCATTTTCGACGAACCAAGACTATCTCTCGCTATTGATAAGTAGGTAAAGCTATTTAACAACTATTCCTTTCATTGCTAATTTATGGAAGTAAAGAATTTGTTTGATAATTATTCTCCCCTTGCAAACAAAGTGAGCTTAGTAAAACAGAGTCTTTGAGTAGTTTTCTCCATAGCTGAATGTTGTCCTCTTTTCACTTTTAAGAACTTAAGAAAGTTATCATGGTCCGGTACCCACTCCACCATGGATCTGGGTTGTATGTTATTTAGTGTTTATATATAGGAAAATTGCAATTCTTTCAAAACTTCAACATCGTGGTTTGATGTATCAATATCATTCAATTTAAATAGGGGTATTATATTATTGTATATTAACAGTGAATAATTTGTGCTTTGCCTATTAACACGGAACAATTTGTGGTTTGCCTGTTAACAGTGAGCAATTTGTGGTTTGTTTTTTCCCAATGATTGCAAAAATAGAGTGAAAATATTGGTAGCATAATCTCTTCACAAATAGTTAGTTAACATTGTATAGCATAAACAAATGGCCCTGTATAAGTAGCTATATCTGTCCAATAAGGAAATGCTCCTAATTATCACTTGCTAAATGATTTGCTTGAGGTACATATTCTTGATGTTTGAGATCATTAATTTGCATTGATTTTAATTTAATCATACAGGTTATGCATGATAATTTAGAGGATAAAGTACGGGGTAATGATGAATGTGGTGATAATATAGACAATACTGAAATGGATGTAGAGAATAGGAGAATTGAAGGGGAGAGTTTTGAGTTAATAGAAGAAGTTGGAAGTGATGAAGGTAGGGAAAATTTTATTTATAATCCGCAAGTAGCCGACCATCTCAAACCTAGTGTTGGAAAAGAATTCCAAACAATAGATGAAGTTAAGGATTTCTACAATGCATATGCTAAAGAGGCGGGATTTAGTATTCGAAGTTGGGCTACTAAGAAAATCGAAGGAAGTGATGAAGTGAAAAGGAAAGAGTATGTTTGTTTTAAACAAGGTAAGAGAATAACAATTACGGATGTTGAAACTAAAAGGCGTCGGGGATCGATAAAAGAGAGTTGTAAAGCAAAGGTTGCTGTGTTAAAAATAAATTCAGGGGTATATGTAGTCACCCAATTTATTGAGGTCCATAGTCACCCTTTGACAACTCCATCAAAGAAGCATTTATTAAGATCTCACCGAAGTGTTTCGAATGCGCAAAAGTGTTTGAGTCAACAACTTGGCATGATAAATATACCCTCACATCAACAATTCAATTTCCTTGGAGTACAGGCTGGAGGGTTTGAAAACATTGGGTGTACACAACAAGATTTATATAATTATGAAAGGGATAGACGTAATGAGTTGAAGGCGCATGACGGAGAAATGTTGAGTGAGTTTTACAAATTAGAAAAGGGCAAGAATCCATCATTCACTTATGAAATTAAGGTCGATAATGACCAGAGGATAACACATTATTTTTGGGTTGATGCTACCTCTAGAAGAGCATATAGTTTTTATGGTGATGTAGTCGTCTTCGATACGACATACAACACCAATCGCTATGGGATGATTTTTGCACCACTGATGGGAGTTAACAAACATGGTCAAACCATAATTTTTGCTTGTGCATTCTTAAGTGATGAGACCTCAGATTCATTTGTTTGGCTATTCAACAAATTTTTAGAGGCTATGCCAGGTGAAGCCCCTAAAATGATCATTACTGATCAAGATCCCGCGATGTCTAAAGCAATTTTAGAAACTCTTCCGGATACATTTCATAGATACTGTAGTTGGCACATATTGACAAAATTTTCTAAAAAGCTAGACTCGATGAAGTATAACGCTCACTATAATGAATTTGCCAATTGTATTTGGAAGTCGGAGTCTGAAGAAGAGTTTGATTTGACATGGACGGAGGTTGTTGGAAGGAGCGGGTTACATGACAACAAATGGTTACAAGCAATATATGAAATTCGTTCAAATTGGGTGCCTGCTTATTGTAATCATGTTTTCTCGGCCAATATGTCCAGTAGCCAACGAACCGAAAGCTCTCACGCATTTTTCAAAAGATATGTATCTAAGAATAATTCATTAGTTGATTTCATGATTCAATTTAGTAGGGGACTCGTACGGCAACGTCAAGAAGAGTTGTTGGCCGATCACAAAGATTTGATTGAGAAGCCTGAAGTGAAGATGAATCATGTCTTTTTGTTCCAAATGGTTGATATTTATACTCGGGAAATTTTTTATAAATTCCAAGATGAGATATGGGATTGTTTGAATTACCGTTTTGAGCTTATCAAGGAGAGTGATAATCAATGCGTGTTTCAAGTTCATAGGAAAAAAATGGTCACATATAGAGTGCGAGAACTTATTTATGACAAAAAATTGGGTTTTGCTTCATGTAGTTGCCACAAGTTTGAGAGTATGGGGATACCATGTAGACATGTGCTTGGTTACTTGCAGAAAATGCATGATTATGACGAATTACCACAATAATACATCTTAAAAAGGTGGACTAAGACGGCAAACTCCATGATTGTGGTTGATAATGAAAGTGGTATAATGATAAATAGTGACAAAGAATATCTACTCAAGCGGAGTGAATTAATTCAATATTCTTTGGATGTTATTGATAAAGCCCTCACAAGCCAAGAAAGAATTAATATTTATAAAGATGCTTTGGCTCGTGCACTCGAATCAATCAATCTTGTTGTAGATAGTGGTAAAAGTTCACAATATGGAATTAGTGCAAGTGTAATCTCCGGGAAGATAAGTTGCAATCAAGACTATGTTTATAATGAACCAAATCAAGTTAGGGCAAAAGGATGTGGCAAAAGACTTAAAGGAGGGAAAGAAAGGGCTTTAGGGAAGGCAAAGAACTCAAAGGCTAGACGTTGTCATGGTTGTGGCAAAGTTGGACAATCACATAACAAACGGAATTGTCCAATGATTGCACATCGGTAAGTAATATTTACGTAAAACTTCACTTTTTTCTATCTCAATCTTTAAATGATGTGTGTTATTTTGGCTTTTATGTAGAGATTCTCCCGGCAATAAAGGTGCAACTACATTTTCAAGTTCAGAGGATGATAGTCATACTTCCAAAGGTGTGATCATTTTTTTTGTCTCTCATGTTGGTCTAATATTTAGTCTGGCATAACTATTAAAAATATCGAGCACCATCTTCAGCCTTCGTATTTTCATGTGCAGGTGAATCACCGAATCAACATGGTGTTGAAGTTCCTGATGAATATGAAGAATATGGTATATAGACGGATATTCTCTACAGAAACCAACCCATTTCTAGCACTTGCAAAGCTACCGATTTAGTATCAAAATGCTCCAACAACAAAAGTTACTCAAGAATTTTGTATTAGAGACAGGACAAAAGTTACTCAAGAATTTTGCATTTATAATATGGGTTTTGAAATTAGCTGAGCAATTATTTGTGGGTTAGTTTTAGATTTCCTTAGAAACTGTGTAGCGTTCTGTTGTATTTAATCATTTGAGCAATTGTACAATTGAGCTATTGAGCATGTTTCTTCACCTGGGTAATTATGCTTTATTGTTTCTTATTGTTTCTTAGAGAATTTGTGTAGTATATTTTTAATTCTTAGAGAAAAGTAACTCAATTCTAAATTTCTTTTCTCGAATATATCGTTACTGTAATACAACCAACACAAATAATGAACACTAGCAGCCCCTTCTCAAGGTTCCTCCTCACAACTAAGTTTTAAAACTCAAAACTGCACACATTTCAAGTCTACATTTTACAAGAAACTTCACCCGGGAAGGCAATCAAGCAAAATATACAAAAACTTTCCATTTCATTTGCATAGAGGTAGCATAGAGTTTGTACATGGAATGGAGAACCTAGTTTTTCATAATAAAAAACAAACAAAGAATAAGTATTACAACAACTAATTTTTTCAATAATTTAATTTCAAGTCTCATTTCAATTATAGTAGGATCATCCACCATGAAATTATTTGGCAGTTGTGCTTCAAAGGTTGCTGATGATTTTTCTTCATTTATAGCCTTGCACCATCCCAAGAAACCACATTTTCCATTCGGGCAGGCATAGTAGACTCGACCTTCATTTCCATTCTTATTGGAGCGGGTAATTTTACAAATTGCAAATTGCCCACAATGACATTGCTTGCTTTGAATCCTTCATTTCCACTATGCTTCCTGATGCCATGTTGTCTTCCTACAAAAATGATAGGGTCATTTGATTATGCTATACAATGTTAACTAACTATTTTTGAACAGATTATGGTATAATATTTTTGAAATACTTACAATCACAGCCAACTCAAGTACTTGCAAACAGATGAATATCATATCTCTATTATTGCAATTGATTCCCTTTTTTACTAATATAAGCATGAAGTAATTGGTTGTGCTTACGGTCAAACTATAGCAACTGAAATTATCATGATTCTCACATGTCTGTTATTGTGATGATCCACCAGGAAGGATTTATTAGAAAAGTGTAGAATTCTTTGTTGTTTTCTTCGAACTGATTGGCCCTGAACCGTGCATAAGTAGGATTCACCAATATTCAAACAATGAGCAATTTGAGGCCTATGTATGTACATAATAATTGTGAATAGTTCATTCTAATAATTTTGCCATGCTAAGATGGACCCTCAATATTTTACTATCAACTTGAGGCCTCTGCCCCTGTTCTACTTTTACAATCATCATTGATATTCACGACTGATTTGGTATAAACACAATACATTACGAAATATCATATCATAGTCTATAACATGTTTGAGGTGCAATGTCATCCTTGGAATCTGTTGTGATACTATATTGTAAGAGGAACATGTGTTCTGTAAAACTAAAGTGACCACTGTATTATCTCACAAAGACTTGTATTAGTGTTATAAGTATTCGACTTCTATAAATTTTTAAAAAGACGTCCAAACAAATCATATACATCTCAATCGTTAGAGATTACAAGTGTTAGTGGAAGAAGCAACTACAGTGTCATGAAAGTAGAACAACTATTTGATTAGTAAAAATATTTCTACCATGTTACCCAGCAAAAAACATGGAACAGAACCAAAAAGGGGTAGAATAACTATCAAACAAATTCTTTACTTCCATAGAGTAACTCCTGATGCAATTTTCTGAATATATAAGTAATTGATGTAATGAGGCAAACCCTAAATTTCTTCCGCTAGACAATTAACTCCATCAAATTATAACTGTTAAATTACTTTACCTTCTAATCAATAGCGAGAAAGAGTCTTGGTTCGCCGGAATGGGTGTCTCTTTGGTCGGATTTGCAGCGACGCAGCGACTTCGGTGGTTCGAACGGAGAGCTAGTTATTCGCTGGTTTGCATCTTTGATTTCATCTGAGTTTTTGATGGGTTTTTTATAATATACACAACCCATGATGTAATATCCGACCCGCGTTGGACTAAATTCCAATCCGCGTGGTTTTTGGCTTTGGTACGTCTTTAGTCCGTTCCTTCAAGTTCGCTCAAGAAGCTCCTTGTATATATATATATATTATATATAATACAACATGCTTCGCATGTTAAATAATATGACGCGTATTTTATATATATATGTGCATGCGCGCTAAACAGGATGAGACTAATAATAATAAACCCCTCAAAGAAATTATATTAAGTCCTAAGCATTCAAAGATATTTGGAATATCTAACGTCGCCTTCTAGCATGGTAAAGTAATAGAGTATTAAATATTTAATATGAGTTTGTTGTGTCACCACAGGGCAAGTATTAAATATTTAAGATGTTGCTTTATCACATTTGATGCTTATTAAGGAATTGAACATTACTGTTTTGTTGTGTCACCACAAGGACGGTATTTTTCTCTTCACATATATGAAAGTGCTAGGATGGACTTAACTTGGATAATTTTGATTCGGATGTGTCACCACTTGATCAAAATAATCTAAGAGGCAAAATACAAGGAGTTACATAGAGATATAATTGACAATAGTTGTCTACCTATTTATTTATATACCGTTTGTTGTGTCACCACAAGGCTATATACATTTGAAATGGGATCCTTAGTCTCACTAGCAAATCTTTAATTAGAATTGCCGAACTATATATTGAGGGTAATATAGTTTGATGAAAAAGTGAGAGAAACCAATTTAAAATAAAGACCTAATTTATTTTGGTAATTAATTAAATGAATGCATGCTAAAATGTTGTCTATTTCACATGCATAATTTAAAAATGTCAAACTCACTATCACTACGTAGCATACTTGATGCTAACAAACTGACCGGACCGAATTACACGAACTGGTTAAGGAATCTGAGAATTGTTCTCACTGCTGAAAAGATTTCTTATGTCCTAAATTCGCCAGTCCCTGCAAATGTTGTAGAAACAGCCTCTGAGAAAGAGATTGCTACTTTTAGAAAGTGGCAAGATGATGCAATCTTAGCTCAATGCATCATGCTCGCATCCATGAGTAATGAGCTTTAGCGTCAGCATGAAATTATGGATGCTCCTACTATATTGCTGCACCTCAAAGAGTTGTATGGTGAGCAAAGTAGGACTGCTAGATATCAAATATCTAAAGAGCTCTTCCGATCTCGTATGACCGAGGACACTGCTGTTGAGACTCATGTCCTTAAGATGATCAATCTGATTGAATAACTTGGACAGCTTGGGTTCGTGATAGATGGGGAGTTAAGTTAAGATTTGATCTTGCAGTCACTCCCGGACACCTTCTCACAATTTGTTGTGAATTTTCACATGAATAAGTTGGACGTCAGCTTGCCTGAGTTACTTAACATGCTGAAAACTGCTGAAGGTCACTTCTCATCCAACAAGAACCAAGTCTTACTAGTGGATGATTCTTCCAAGAAAAGGAAGAGGCCCAATGTATCTTCTGAAAAGAAGAAAAATAAGAAGGCTAAGGGCAAGGATGAGAGAAAGGATAAAAAGAAACCTGATCCAGATAGCAAAGGAATTTGCTACCATTGCAATAAGCCGGGACACTGGAAGAGGAACTGCAAGGAGTATCTTGCGGACCAAAAGAAGCTTGGAGAAGCTTCGACTTCCGATCTAGGTTTGTTCATGATTGAAATTAATTTTTCTAAAAGTCAAAATTCTACTTGGGTATTGGATACCGGCTGTAGTTCTCACATATGTAATAATATGCAGAGACTAAGCAGAAGTAGAAAGCTGAACAAGGATGAAGTCGTCCTACGAGTGGGAAATGGAGCAAAGGTTGCTGCATTAGCTGTAGGGACTTATTGTTTAGTACTGCCTTCGGGCAAGTTCATTAGTTTAAATAATTGTTTTTATGTTCCGACACTCATTAGAAACATTATTGCAATTTCTGTATTGGATATGGATGGTTTTTATATTATAATAAAGAACAACAGTTGTTCTATTTATAATAAAAATGTTTTTTTATAGTATTGTGAACCTACTGAATGGACTTTACATACTTGACTTGCATGAAAATATACTTCAAATTAAACAAACTAAGAAAAGAAAAAGAGATGATGTTAATTATACCTTTATGTGGCACTATAGACTCGGTCATATCAATGAAACAAGATTATCCAAGTTGCATAAAGATGGGCTTTTAGAGCTATCTGATTACGAATCATATCCAACTTGTGAATCTTGTCTCATGGGTAAGATGACTAAATCTCCTTTTAGTGGAAAAGGAGAAAGAGTTACAGAGTTGTTAGAGTTGGTACACACAGACGTATGTGGACCTATGACAACGAATGCACGAGGAGGGTATTCTTATTTTATTACTTTCACTGATGATCATTCTAGATTTGGATATGTGTATTTAATGAAATACAAATCTGAATCGTTTGAAAAGTTCAAAGAATTCAGAAGTGAAGTAGAGAAGCAAACTGGTAAGAGTATTAAGATTCTTCGATCAGATCGAGGAGGGGAATACTTGACCAATGAGTTTCTCAATTGTCTCAAAGAAAATGGTATAATCTCACAATGGACTCCACTAGGAACGCTACAGTTGAATGGTGTATCTGAAAGGAGAAATCGAACATTGTTGGACATGGTTCGTTCCATGATGAGTTTTACCGACCTTCCAGTATCCTTCTGGGGTTATGCCCTAGAATCGGCTGCATACCTACTTAACAAGGTACCTACCAAATCTGTCCCAAAGACTCCATATGAGATATGGACAGGGAGGAAACCAAATCTTAAGCATGTTAAGACTTGGGGTTGTCCAGCTTATGTCAAAAGATTTGAGCATTATAAGCTGAAGACTAGATCCGACAAATGTAGATTCGTGGGATACCCTAAAGAAACATCAGGGTATTATTTCTATCATCCTACTGATCAAAAGGTGTTTGTTGCGAAACACGCTGCCTTCTTGGAAAAGGAGTTTATCCTCGAAGGGGTCAGTGGGAGTAAGATATATCTTGAAGAAGTTCAAGAACCACAAAATACTACGGATCAAAGTCAGGTACCTGACCAAGTAGAAGAACCTACTGTACCACTACCTATTCGTAAATCTGGAAGAGTACCGAAGATACCTGAGAGGTATGGATTCATCATAGAGGATGATGATGAGGTACGCATCATAGATGATGATGATCCATTGACTTACGAAGAGGCTATGAGTAGTGAAGACTCAGAGAAATGGCTAGAAGCCATGAAATCCGAGATGGACTCCATGTATGAAAACCAAGTATGGACTTTGGTTTCACCACCTGAGGGCATTAAGCCTATTGGGTGTAAATGGGTCTTTAAGAGAAAGACTGGAGCAGATGGCAAGGAAGAGACCTATACGGCTCGACTGGTTACAAAAGGTTTCAAACAAAGACAATGAGTTGACTATGATGAAACCTTCTCACCAGTAGCTATGCTCAAGTCCATTCGGATTTTGCTTGCAATTGCAGCTTATTATGACTACGAGATCTGGCAAATGGACGTGAAAACGGCCTTTCTCAATGGAGAGCTTGAGGAGAATGTATATATGATACAACCAGAGGGTTTTATTTCAACGGTTGGAACAAACCAAGTCTGTAAGCTAGAACGATCCATTTATGGATTGAAGCAAGCTTCTCGAAGATGGAACATCCGTTTTGATGAGATAATCAAAAGGTTTGATTTTATCAAAAATGAGGATAAACCTTGTGTATACAAGAAGGTTAGTGGGAGCGCTGTTTCATTCCTCGTATGACCGAGGGCATTGCTGTTGAGACTCATGTTCTTAAGATGATCAATGATAAGTAGGTTTCATACCTACTTATTGGATACTATTCTGCTTCATTTGTTGTTTAACCGGTAGCTCCAAAGTATGTTTTCATGCATTTTTCTCTTCTTTTTGGTATCGCTTCACTATTTGCATTCTTTGGCTTTTGCATAGTTTTTGGTTAATTGGGTATGAGTTTTGATGCATTTGTAGTTTGGGAGCTAAATCAATATTTATTTCTTGCACAGTGTATGAGAATCAAGGAAACAGACTAGGTACAATAGTGCAGCAGCAGACTGACAGACGACGCAACTGTGCCCATTTTGATATGGGAGCCGGCGCAGCTGCGCCCATGCCCTGCACCCAGTAGATTCCAGCGCAGCTGAGCCCAGCTTGGCCTTGAGGCCGGTGCAGCTGCGCCCTCACTTTTTCCTGCTGAAGCCCTCAGCGCAGCTGCGCCCATTTTGCAAAGGATTTCGGCGCAGCTGCGCCTGTCGCCAGCCAGCAATGCAGACCACGTTCCTGACAGTGAAACAGCATTACCAAAAATCATGCAATGCCAGATTTTGGGGAATTAGTGGATTGAAACTTTATTAGTGGGAATCAGAATAAGTCAATAGAAGACAAATTGCGTGTAGACACCCAAATTTTGCGTTCCCTATACTAACCATGACAGGAGGGCAAAATCGTCAATTGAACCGGCCTGCGGGAGCGAAGAATGGGCGCGAGTGCAAACACTCGACGCCACCACGACAATTTGCAGTCAAAACCAACGTGACAACAAGGCCATCCGAAAAGAGCATTCCCGAATAATGTGTCACGTCTCACAGTAATTCCCGGACTGCAAAATACAGGCCTTTCGACGAAAACCGACAGCACGACACGAGAATCGAGGTGCGGTGCGGAAACCGAGGAGAATTAAATAACTAAAGTGCATGGCGGGCTGAGTGCATGGCGGGCTAAGGCCAGCCGCAGATGGATCTGCGGCCCGCCGCAGATCAATCTGCGGCTGGCCTTAGCCAGCCTACTTCAGCACTTCCTTCATTCATTCAGCAAAAAAAGAAGGTTGATAGATCAGGCGGAGAGAAGAAGTAATATAGCAGCAGATCACCTTAGAAAAGAGAGAAAAATAGGAAAATTTTGCTACAAAAATAAGAGAGAAAGGAAGAAAAAAAGAGAGGAATAGTATTCTTTTGATTTGATTATATCAAATATACTTTTTCTTCTATTCAAAATACACAAGTTTACATCCACTTTGATCTCATTTGCAAGGTGAAAATCTCTTTATTCTTGCAATTTCTATCATATCCTTGGGTTGAATTAAATGTAGTTTTCATGTAATTGATGATGGAATAATGAATTAGGGATTATTAGTGAGGGTTCCAACGGAACAAAATTCTTCCTAATAACCCGATGATATTTATTTATTGATTTTTTGTTTGTTTTTACGGTACTATATTGGGTGTGGTTCCTTTAGATCGCTATTTTAGATTGTCTTGGTATTGTTAGATTATCCGTGGTGGTTATTTCTTGTAATATCCGGTTGTGGGTGTGTGGAAATTTGGTTGTGAGCCTAGGAAAGCGACCCCGTGGTCCAAATCCGATGATGGACGTCTTTTGATGTAAATAGTAAGAAGGATGTAGTTTTCATTGTACATATGTAATCGTCGGGCCTTAAAACGATATCAAGTCGAAAATCGGGTTTAAGGCCCCGTAATAGTGAAGTATGCAATTGTGGGCGTTGGGGTTTATTTGGATGGCTTACATGCCCATGAATAGCCCCAATGCATTTTAATGCTTGATTTGATTTACGACCTAAAATTGATTTCAAAGCTAAAAGATTAGGATTTTCGTAAAATCAATCAAATTAGGTTATTAGCATCACGAGGATAAGAAATTGGGAGTGCTAGTGAATGTTGATTCCTCTTTAACGAGAAGGCAAAGAAAAAAATCGTTTTCCAAAACATCACACAAAATGATTTTATAAATAAATGACGTTTTATTAAACCGTTATGCATAGGGTTAAAGAGATCCTAGAAATTGCCGTCATTCTGTGAAAGCAACGTATAGATCTCGATTCCTATTTTGACGAAGGTTTAAAAACTCTTGTTTTGCCAAAACAACACCTAATGAAAACGTTACAGTTTTGACAATTAAAATCATACCTTTCTCATAAAGCTTTCTCGTGTATGACGAAAAGACATTCCAAAGCGTCCTCAAATTAAAGCACGACTTTCCCTAAAAATCCAAATGATTCTTTCATACAAACTCACCACAACATTCACATAGACACACACACACACGCGCGCACATACGCACACACACATTCATGAATTAAAGGATAGGAAAGCATCGAGATTGCGGTAACCGTGTTTCACGAAAGTCGGGGGGTGCCTAACACCTTCCCCTCGCTTAAGCAAGCCCCCGAACTCTATGAATCTCGGTTTGCAGACCAATTAATTCCGAGTCACATATGAGCCAGCGATTTATAAAAAACGAAAACTCGGATGAGTTGGTACATCCATTTCAAATATACCAACTGGCGACTCTGGTTAATTGGCTCATCATAAAAAACGATCTTTCAAAACCCCGTCGACATTAATGCCGATCTTTTCCAAAAATCATCTAATAAAAGGCTAAAATCGGAAAAGACGAGAAACCGGCGTCGACAGCTGGCGACTCTGCTGGGGCCATTAGAGGACTTAAGCCGCGTTCAAAATCTTGATGCTATCCTATCCTTTAAAAATTCATAAAATGTGTGTATGTGCGATATTCTGATTTTTTTTTTTACTTTTGTTGTGTGAATGTGTGTTTTGCCCAATAAATGAATGATTTGAATGGGATTGTTTTGCTTTAAAGTAATCATTTGCATACGGTGAGGACGATGAATGTGAATGCATGTTGAGAGTGTACCACCTCCTGAGGCGAACCTGTCGGTTTCTTATTACTGGACTTAAAGGGGCTGCCCCCCGGAGATGGCTCAAGAAACGCACCACCCAAATCCGCTCCAATCGAAAGGACTCAAACGAGTAGATTGCGAAGATTTGGGGACCTTTATGCCGAAAAGCCCGTGAGAGTAACCCTAGGATAGGTCAGCCTCAGATTAACCCAACGCAGGAGAAGTCTCTTCATGCCCTTTTACGTTCACGCGTATAAATGTCATGATCCCATTCATATATGCCTCCCCTGTTGTCAAGAGAAAGTACTGACCTCCATGTTTTGCAGGGAATAGCTGGGAAGGCATAATAAGTCATGTCTATCAATTATTATTGCAATAAGGGACTACTAACATGTTGTTTTGCAGGAAAAAATTAAAAAACCCCAAAACACAAAAAATTACCGTTTTAGCATGCATCCACATCCCTCATTTCCCAAAGATTAAACTCCAAACCGTTTTTCTGCAGGATTGCTCCTCAAACCCGTTTGTAGTCTAGAAGGGCCAAAGACTCTATATCTGAAATGGCTGATCTCCCACCTACTAATCCTGGTTCCATATCTAGGGAGGAATTTGATGACTTTAAAAAATAGATGTTGGAGATGGCCATAATGCTGAAGGAACAATTGCTACCTCGACAGGATCCACCTAAAGAGGATCCACCCCAACCTAAGGGCGAGCCAGTCGTCCCAAAGGTCATTTCCGTACCGAACAAGACAGTGATTACTATCCCGGAAGAGGGAGATACGGATGACCTACGAAAGAAAATGAGACAAATGGAGGAAACTATCCAATCTATGAAAGGCATAGGGTCCCTAGGCAGGGTTAATTATTCGGATCTATGTGTTTTCCCCGGAACCAGATACCCGGAGAAATTTACAATTCCCGAATTTGAGAAATACAATGGAAAAGGGGATCCTTATACCCATCTGAAAATCTACATTGGGGAGCTGGGATCTTATGCAGAAGACGAGGGTCTAAGAATGCAATTATTCCAAAAGAGCCTGACGGGAGAGGCGAGAATCTGGTATGCCAGTCTCGATAATGCCCGGATCCACAATTGGGAGGAGTTGGCCCACACCTTCTTAACACAGTATAGCTTCCAGGCCCAAATGGCCCCTGATAGATACCAAATGACGAAAATCAAGAAGCAACCAAGGGAATCTTTCAGGGATTATGCGCAGCGATGGAGGGGTATGGCCGCCCAAGTGAATCCCCCGATGAGCGAGTCGGAGATGGTGATGACCTTCGTAGATATCCAAGAGGCCCCTTATTATGAGCGGGTTATATCAGGGATTGGCAGGCCTTTCACCGAGATGATTAAACACGGAGAAATGGTGGATATGGGTTTGAAGTCCGGTAAGATTCGGGATTTCACGGCTTTTGAAATGGCTGCAGAACAAATACAGAGTGGAAATTATGGCAGCACTTCCCGTAGGGTACAAAAGAAAAAGGAGGAGGATGTTTCCCTCATCCTTCAGGGGTCACCTAGAAAGGCAGAAAACAATCTTCCAGTACAGGTGCAGAGAGTGGGGCCATCCCGACAGCCTAACTTCACTGATCAGAGGGCGGAAGGGCGAAGGAGATTCGAGGCCTCGCAAAATCGAGTATTCACCCCACTCGGGGATCCTCTTGAGCGGATTCTAGCGGTATTGATAGCCCAAAAGAAGATAGTCGATTTGGCACCCCCGAGTGACCCGAAGGGAAGAAGGTTTGACCCAAGCAAGCGATGCGCATACCACTCAAGTTCCCCCGGTCATGATATGCAGGACTGTTGGATGTTGAAGCACAGAATCCAGAACTTGATTGATAGTGGGGAAATTATGGTGGAACAGCCGGACTCCCCAAATGTTAAGGTCAATCCCCTGCCAAGGCATGATAGAGGGGGGGTCAATGTGGCGGAGGCCAGTGAAGCTGAGGGGCCGTCATGGCTGAACTATGTGAAGAAAATTGAGGAAATGATCAACATGATAAGTGATCAAGGAAGTGCACGAGGAGCGCCCATTAGGTTGGTGGGTGTAAGTAGAAACACCACGGAGGGACCTGTCAAGTTGGCGGCTCCGAAACCCCTCATCCTTGCAGCGAGACCGCAAATCCCTGTCAGCAGTCTAAAGACGGTACCATGGAATTATGGGGGGGTGTCAGAGGAAGCGGCCAATTGTGCTTCTGTGACAACAAAGGGGAATCCTTTGTATCTTCCTGGACGAGTCCTGGAGAACAAAACGAAGAAAAATGAAGAGATCTCCGAGGAGAAAGCCATAGAATTCTTGAAAAGGATGGATCATCCGGAAGCAAGAGGGATCCAGGTATTAAGCAAGGAGTCGACCCTGACATCAATCATGGACTTGGTGTTATCGTCCAATGATCACTGCAAAACCCTGGCGAAAGTCCTGGAGGAGGCATACGTTCCCAAAGAAATTAGCAAGGAAGGTTTCGGCCATCTGGTGGACCACCTATTGGAGACTGATGTGATATCATTTACAGATGACGATATCCCCAAGGAGGGAAAGGGGCATCGCAAACCGCTACATATTGTGGTAATCTCCTCAGGTTATATCATGAATGGGGTGCTGATTGATGGGGGATCAGCATTGAATATATGTCCCCTCAGCACATTACAAAAGATGAACATCAATCCCAAGCGCCTACGGGCCAGTCATGTAGTGGTGCGAGCCTTCGATGGTTCCCGGAGGGATACAATTGGAGAGATAGAATTGCAGGTGGAAATAGGACCTTGTACTTTTGATATCTCTTTCCAAGTCCTAGACATTGCGGCCAGTTATAACCTGTTATTGGGAAGGCCATGGATACACATGTCCGGGGCAGTTCCTTCCACACTACACCAACAAATCAAACTAATCATCGACGGGAATCTGGTAACAATCTCGGCAGAATGTGATGACCCTTCTCCTCCCAGGAATGGCCTACCAGTGATTAATGTGGACGAGTCGGCGGCACCTGCCAGTTTTCAGGCACTGAAAATTAGCACTCCCCACTACAGATGCCTGGGAGCCCCAGCCATGAAACCTAAGGTCTCTCCAGAACTTACCTTCGTTGCAAAAGAAATGATGAAAATGAAATTCCAGCCTGGACAGGGGTTAGGAAAGAGCAGCCAAGGAATCACCGAGCCCATTCAATTACCCCATCAGATAGGTAAAGCAGGGTTGGGATATCATGAAGGCATAGCACGGAGACACCGTCAGGGCGTGGCCCCGATTCGACTGGTTGGCAGTCCGGTGACCAAGGTCAACAATGAACTAGGGACTAGCGAGCCTGTGATTGGGACATGGGATGAAGAATTGACCCCCGCAAATGGTGAGTCAACCAAGAGGGAAAGTTTCCTATAGGAGGTCGCGCAAAAGTTTGAAACCAGGTGCTATATCCCCGGACAATTAACAAGCAATGGAGAGGGGACAGATGTTGTAACGCCACCGGAAGCCCAACAAGGTGTGCCTGTCATCGATTGGGCAGGGCTAATTATTCCTGAAGAAGGTAGGAAGGTGGACTCAGGCGATGTGGCCGTAGTCATCGGGGAAGTGTCCGATGTGAAGCCACCTTTCATCCAGCGCATTTCATCTGACCTGACCGTCGACAACTGGACCATGAAGCCAGTGATATCCAAACAAGGGTAAAACCCGACATCAGTGCAGTAGACCCTAGAGGATGGGAGGATGAAGAAGTTTATTTTTGTTTTTGTTGTTTTGTATTTTGCATAATTATGTTGTTTCTTCATGTTATCTGAAAATATGATCGTTGTGGAAAATAACTTATATATGACAAACATTTTGTTTCATGTCAGGTGTACCAATTTGAGTAATCCTTGCCTAACAAACGATCTTTCAAATTTGAATGATGATTATGATTTTGACATTGAGCTGGATTTCGATTTGATGGGCGTTGAGCAAGACGAGACAGATTACGACGACGCGCCTGATGAGATCAAAGGATGGGTCGAGGATAAACCCAAACCCAACTTAGACCAAACCCTCACCATAGATATCGGAACCCCGGACAAGCCAAAAGAACTCAAGATAGGGATGGACCTTACCCTTAGCCAGAAAGCAGAAATAATTGAGTTGCTAAGCCAATATGAGGATGTCTTTGCCTGGTCTCATGAGGACATGATCGGATTATCCACCGACATTGTGGTAACCAAAAAACCGGTTGCCCATCAAGGAGGGTTTCAGGCCTGTCAAGCAAAAATTAAGAAAGTTGAAACCAGAGTGGAGCTTAAAAGTGAAGGAAGAGATCATCAAACAGTTCAGGGCGGGAATCATTATGGTGTCCACTTACCCAGAATGGCTGTCCAATGTAGTCCCAGTGGCTAAGCCTGGAGGGAAGGTGAGAGTATGTGTAGATTATAGAGATCTAAATAAGGCCAGTCTCAAGGATAACTTCCCGGTGCCTTTCATACACATCCTAGTGGATAACACAGCCCAGTACGAGATGTACTCTTTTGTTGATTGCTTTGCGGGATATCATCAGATAATGGTGGCAGAGGAAGATCGGGAAAAGACCGCGTTCATCACCCCGTGGGGCACTTTCTGCTATAGGCGATTGGCTTTCGGTCTCACCAATGCGGGGGCTACTTATCAGAGAGCTATGATGGCCCTGTTCCACGACATGATATACAAGGAGATAGAGGTCTACGTGGATGACATTATCGTGAAGTCAAGGGTAGAGTCTGACCATATAACCCATCTTAAAAAGCTATTCGATCGGCTCAGAAAGTATAATTTGAAGCTCAATCCAGCAAAGTGTGCTTTCGGAGTGCAGTCGGGTAAGCTCTTGGGATTCCTGGTTAGTGATCGAGGCATTGAGTTGGATCCAGCAAAGATTAAGGCCATTGTGGATATGCCGGCACCTCACACAGATAAGGAGATAAGGGGATTCCTGGGAAGAATAAACTTCATCAGCCGCTTCATATCCCACTTGACGACTACATGCGAGCCGATTTTCAAACTACTAAGGAAGGATGCTTCCCAATAGTGGAATGAACAATGTCAGAAAGCCTTTCAGACCATTAAAAAGCAGCTGACAGAGGCACCAGTGCTGGTACCCCCGAAGGATGGGATCCCTCTGTTTATGTATATATCGGTCAATGCCATTGCAATGGGATGCATGCTGGGGCAGAAGAATGAGGCAAGTAAAGAGCAGGCCATCTATTATCTTAGCAAGAGATTTAGCCGATGTGAACAGAATTACACTCCCATCGAGAAGACCTGTTGTGCTCTGGCCTGGGCTGCAGGGAGATTACAGCACTACCTCCATGGGCATACGACGTACCTGATATCGAGAATGGATCCCCTGAAATATATTTTTGAAAGGCCCATGCTGAACTGTCGACTGTCAAGATGGCAGTTAATCTTGCAACAGTTCGACATGGTGTACGTAACTCAGAAAGCCATGAAAGGGCAAGGAATTGTAGATCAGTTGGCGGAAACCCCGTCAGGAGGGATGGAGCCGTTAGAAACTCCTCTGCCGGGAGAAGATATATTTTGGGTATTACACACGAAATGTGATGACGAAGGGCAGTTCTGGAAGCTGTATTTTGATGGTGCCATGAACGCTAAAGGGGCAGGAGCCGGAGCCGTCCTGGTCTCTATCACCGGAGAGCAATACCCTGTGGCCACTAAATTGCAGTTCAGCAATTCGAACAACACAGCTGAGTACGAGGGATGTATATTGGGACTCCGTTTTGCCCGCGATATGGGAGTGAAGAGACTGGCAGTGTTTGGGGATTCAGAACTGGTAATCAGACAGGCGATCGGGGTGTACAACACGAAAGAGCTCCGGTTACTCCCATACCATCGTTGTTTTATCCAATTGATGTAAGAGTTCGAAGATATCGCTTTCCGACATATCCCCCGTGGACGGAATGATTTTGCCGATGCATTGGCAACTCTGGCTTCCTTAATCCACATAATCAAGAGCAGGGACGTTCCACAGATTGAGATAGCAGTACAGAATGCCCCGACATACGAGGAACATGTTGCAGTATTATCAGACGAGGTGGTTCTGCCAAAGCAGCCTTGGTATCACGACATAAGGGAATATCTGAGGGATAGATCCATTCCCGACCAGGCGAGTCGAGCTGAGAGGATGAGGATCCAAAAGATGGCAATGAAGTTTTACCTGAGTGGAGATTCACTCTACAAGAGGGATGCTGGGTTAGGACTGTTGCAATGCGTAGATGAGACGCAGGCCCAAAAGATTATGAATGAAATACATGGTGGAGTGTGTGGGCCACACATGAGTGGACCGATGCTGGCCAAAAAGATCTTGAGAACGGGGCATTATTGGTTAACACTGAAAGCCGACTGCGATGATCATGTCAAACGGTGTTATCAATGCCAGGCGCACGGCAATGTGATCCATACACCTCTCAATGAACTGCACTGTATGACCTCCCCTTGGCCATTCTCAATGTGGGGAATGGATGTAATCGGACCAATAGAGCCCAAAGCAAACAACGGGCACCGATTCATTTTCGTCATGATCGATTACTTCACCGAATGGGTAAAAGCAGCTTCTTTCCCCAAAGTAACTCAGGAGGTCATCGTCGGTTTCATCAGGAATAATGTCATTTGTCGATACGGGCAACCTGAGGTTTTGGTCTCCGACAATGCCAAGAATCTGAACAACGCCCTCATGAAGGGATTATGCGACCAGTTTAAGATCAAACACCTCAATTCCGTCATTTACCGTCCTAAGATGAATGGGGCAGTGGAGGCTGCCAATAAGAACATCAAGAAGATCATGGCGAAAATGTCTGCTAATCATCGGGGATGGCCGGATTTGCTACCCCTCACCCTACTAGCATACCGAACAGCAACGCGTACTTCTACAGGGGCAACCCCTTACGCTTTGGTGTATGGAATGGAGGCTGTTCTGCCAGTGGAGGTTGAGATGGCGTCCCTCAGAATATTGATCGATGCTCAGATAAGTGAGGAGGATTGGATGCAAAGTCGATACGACCAGTTGGCCCTAATTGATGAAAGGAGGGTGGCTGTTGTTTGGCACGGTCAGTTATACCAACAAAGGATCTCTCGATCATACGACAAAAGGATAAGACCTCGGAAGTTCAAGGAAAATGACCTGGTGCTAAAAAGAGTCATGCCTTCTCAAGACGAGGCCAAAGGGAAGTTTGCCCCGAACTGGGAGGGACCTTTTGTGATTAAGAAAGTGCTATCCGGAGGAGCCCTCATATTGCAAGAAATGGATGGTGAGGTATTTCCACAACCCCTCAATTTCGACTCGGTGAAGCGGTTCTACGCTTGAATAATCGATCTCTCTTTTTTCCTTTGAGGAACGAACTACGTAGGACCTGATCTCCCAACTTGTGGGCGTACGTAGGCAGCCATCATGGCGCGGTCCGATTCCTTAAAAATAATAATCCTTGCTCTAACCAAAAAAACCAATTCCCAACAGCCAGAAAAAACCTTCCTATACCCTCGAAACGTTCCCGGAACCAGCCCCTAATCAGATTCATCCCAAGTAACATAACCCTGATCCAACCAAACAGTTAGCCAAAATCTAAGACTCAATCCGATGAAATCAACAGGGTGTGCGGCAATATCTGTCAGATCTCCATCAAGACTTGAGAAGAGAAAGAAAGCGAAATGTCAAAATCGTGGTCATTTGGATAAAATGAGGATCCAATGAAAGGCAACGATACGACAAAAAGGGAAAATGACTAAATTTAAATGCATGTCTACATATATAAGTCATTTTGTTACAAGATTTCTCTTTCAATAACCGATGAAACTGACATAGTCTATGTAGGAAATAAAATAATCTACAAATCTGAAACTAGCTGAAGCAGGATGGATAAAGTGGTGGATAGATCTGAAGCATCAGCATCCCCGGCAATCTGCCGCCCCATCATGTCGATGTGGTCCAATAAAGCGGTGGCTCGGCTAACTGTCTCAGAGTGAGCATCTATAACTGTCCTAGTCTGCGATACAATGGTGTCTCTGTCAATAAGGGCAGCATCTCTGGCCAGAATAGCGGCATCTCTCTCAGCAATGGCAGCATCCCTCTCAAATTCAATAGCAATCAAGGCCAGTCGGATCCGGCTATTTTCAGTGACCCGACTAGGGGCAGAATCGGCTGAGATGGAATGATATGTGGTATCATCTGGGAAAATCACTCCAGAGTCATCAAAGGCCCCAATATGACTCAAACCAACCGTATCCGAATCTCTGCGCAACCACTGCACATAAGAGAATGTCTGGATGGGGCAACTGTCACTATACTCGGCCAGGATCCTACGAGACCAAAGATCATATACCCGAAGTAGATCTCTCTCTGTCTGGGATGATATAAGGAATCGGTAGTCGGCCGCGCCTGTGAAGAGGTGAAAATCCTGTGTCTGATCAAACTGCCCCATAACCGCCAGGGGATGATAAGTCGTCACACCCCTCAAGCCAGCAATAGGGATGAAATCCAGGGTGGGCACGTGAGTCAAAAAGCTCATAAACGAGCAATAACCCGAGTAGATCAGGAGATGAAAAGGATCCTCAATAACCGACAAAAATGCTATCCAGGAGGCCGCATCAGTACAGCTCACAGGACGAAACGAAAACTGTGTGGCAATGTCATGGCTGAAGCAAAACCCTTGGCGACGGAAATGGCCGATGGGACTAAGATGACTCATGAACCACACGTACAACAAAGTCGAGCTCCCTCTAAATACTCTGCCTCGGAAAGACTGACAGTATGAGGCTGACATGTAAGTATCTGCGAATATCATAGGAAGGATGGTGCGATCCTCCTGAAGGGATCTCACGGCCGCGACAACTCGCATGTCCAACAGATCAGGTCCGGCGGGCAGATACAAAACCGAGATGACACAGGCCATCAAAACGTCTACTCTAAGGGCGCCCCAGCACTCCTCAGATATGGAAAAGTCACCAGAGAAATGGCGAAAACTGTCAGGTGAGCCGAATCAGTCAATCAAAAAATGAAGAGGAACCAGATGATCTGATGTGATCACCGATAGCAGAGCTGCCCTCCGCAACCCAATGAAAGTCAAGAACTGACGACGCATGGGACCAACGGTGACCCTGGTGCAAAGACCGCCCAAATGCAAACCAGTGAAGCGGGCATACTCCTCAAGAGTAGGGGTCACCTCCACTGTCCCCAACCTGAACACCTGACGGGCATGGACCTAGTGACCTAGAATACCATCTACAAAGCCTGCTGGCACCTGAAAGGATAATAAGGACCGAGAGTGTCCCAAAAGACCATCTACGATAATCCTATCGGCCGGCGATAAACTGTCCAGCCAGCGGACGAGACTGCCGACCAACTCTGTGGCAGGAATGGGATCCAAACGTACCACGACATCTGATGACGACATCTGTGAAAATAGTATCAAAGGACTGTACAAGGGTCATTCTCTATCCATAAATAAAAAGCATGCATCGTACAGTTAATAATAGAGCAATTGAATTTCATAAAGATAAAAATTGTGCATAAATAAACAAATGAGTTTAATACATAATGCATAAAGTGAAAAATAAATCTAACAGGTCCAGGTACAAAAAGCCCTATCCTAGCCTGATCTAGTCAAAAGTAATGTCGTCTGTGAAATCTGGATCCCCGAACTGATCCCCTGGAGTGGTCGAAGTCGAAGGACCGAAGTTCATATCCGGGATATAAGGCGGCACTGGGGCATCAAATGAGCTCGGGCCTGTGGCGAAATCCGCACTGTCGGGATCATATGCGTAAGCATCCTCTGGGGTCCGGCCCAACACCCGAAGATACAACGATAACTGCTCCACCTGGCGGGTCAAAGTGTTAATCTGCTCAGCGTGAGTGGGACTCCGAACGCAGGCAGCCCAATCGGCCATCATCACCGAGCCAAGAACCATGTCTCCAAGAAAGAATGTGGCCCAAGTCTGAGGACCGATGGTGCGGGGCACCCACCAGATGCAGAAGGCCTCGCTCGTACTGGGACCCGAAGATAATGTCTGGCCATCCTCCCCCGCAAGCATGATCCCCGAAGGCTGAGAATCCAACGGCCAGGAGGTAGTGAAAGGAAGGGAGTGCGGGATGCGGATCTCTCCAGTGACGCATCTGAATGCGCGCTCTCCCAGATACATAACCCAGCCCCCGACACTCTGCAAAGTAAGGCGGCAGGTGGAAAGTGCGAACTTCGGGCCGGAAGGATATCCATCGGTGAACCCCACAGCCAAATGCTCGGAAAGATAGGGAGTCCAGACGACATCCGCAGCAGTGATCAGCTCCAGCTGAATGCGACAATGGGCAAAGCTGCCAGACACCGGGACCTCCTCTAGAGTGCTGTGGTGCCAGCGCCGACCTCGGGGATAGGTATCCAGACCAAGGGTAGTGACCGGCCTCAGACATGGAAGACGCTCGTAGGCCCAGAACTGTGAACGAAAACAAGGCAGGGCATGAGTAACTGTCAAATGCAGAAAAGAGAAATGAAATGAAGGGAAGTGCAGTAAGTAAAGAGGAAAAGAAGGCTCACCAGCAGAAAGTGGTAAAATCCGAGCCAGGCATCTGTCTGTCCCTCCGAGCGTAGACGAAGACCGTGGAGGAAATAAGCAAATGTGAAGGACCCCCAGTCATAATCGCCGATCCGGTCTATGTCCCTGACAGCTCCGACGACGCTGAAGTGAATGGTGGAGGAGTTGTTCCCTAGAAAACAACCCCTCATGATGGTTAGGAACAGGCGCCAGAGCAGAATATCCCGTGTAGCCCGATCCGCGGGGAATGGCATCGCATATATGCCTCCCACGGCATCGACAGCCAAAGTGCCGGACTGAATACTGCGGGCCTTGAAGACCCGGTCATCGGCAGCGAAGCCCAATAAAGCTCGAACCTCCGCTGGAGTGATATCAAGATCCAGAGGGACACGGGATCCGGTGAACTCTATACCCATAATGTACCTCCAGTCCCATGGAGTCAGCACAACCTCGCAGTCCAAGAGGTGAAGGGACTGGGTCTGGTGAAACCATCTCTCGGACAAAGCCCTCATATAACCCCAGGGGCACTGGCGGGGAATGATGGTGAAGAAATGACGGAAGCCCCAGGAATCCACCACTGCTCGGTAATCACTGTGCAAAGCGGTGTAGAGGGAGTAGATGTTAAACCAGTTACCCCTCGGCTGAGTAAACTCGGGCACCTGTGGCAATCACCAATGGGTCAGTCCAGATAGAGCGGGAATTGAGAAATTAAGAATAAAATCAGAGCAGAATTGAATATACCTCATTAGCCACGAGAGATGCTGAGGGGTGACGACTGAGATCCCGACCCAATAGATCGGGTATCTGCACAGAGGCGCCAGACAGGGCGCGATGAGGAGATGGAGCTGGTGTGCTGGACGATGGCCCCTCTACCGCGACATCCGGAAGAGCAGCCTCCTCAACATCAGGGTGAGCGGGCCTGATGACAGCATCCGCCAGTCGACGAGCCTGGCGGGTCCGGGGCAAAGCAGGAACAGGCGCAACCCTACGGCGGCGAACGCCCGAGGTCCGAGACGCAGCGGAGCTACTGGGGGTGTCAGGATCCATAGCTGGAATAGAAAAGTCGAAAAGGAAGGTAAGTTCTCGTTTGAATTATGTCGATTTCCTATCCTCATCGTAGAACTAATGCAACATAATGCATGTTTACTAAAAAAAATAAAAAAAAAAATTGGTAGAGTTTCGTCTGTAAAATGGGCATCCCATGCATAACCAAGCATGTTTTCAAATAATCCAAGCTACAACAGGTCAAAATTGCATTCATATGGGTAATTGCAACATGTAAAAGGACCCTAATGCATGATTTTCTTTCAAAAAGAAACAACAGATATGTGTGACCGCATGATAAGCATAAAATAGGGCTCACACAGTTGATACATAGCATGTATATACAATAATACATAGCATAGCATTATAAAGCATACATTTTTATCTCTAAGCATGCAAATAGCCAAATGTATAGCAAAACATTGACGAAATTGAAAAACGATCGGTCAAAATGTTACCTGTAACGCGTAGATCGATCTGACTGGAGCGGTTTTTGCAAAAAGATTGGAAAAGTCGGCCAAAAAGGACGTGCAAAGGTGTGAAAATCGTGTGGGCTACGAATGAAAGTGACAGATCTGGGAAGCGGTTGGCTGCTTAAGAGCCCGATCTTGGCCGCAGATCAATCTGCGGCTGGCCGCAGATCCATCTGCGGCTGGGCCCAGTTGCTCCCCCCTTGGTCCAAGCAAGCTTAATCGATTCTGAGACCCGTTTTGACTCATAACGTGGTAATAAAATACAAGATTTTGATGAATTGGGGGTCGAACACGACTTCTCATTACGACCGAGCGACCGGAGACGAGACCCGGCACTCACAAGACGATCGACCGGCGACGATAACCGGCGATTACGAGATGGGTGACCGGCGATGAAACCCGGCCCCGATAGGACAATCGACCAGCGACGATAACCGGCGATTACGAGATGGGTGACCGGCGACGAAACCCGGCCCCGGCGAGACGATCGACCGGCGACGATAACCGGCGATTACGAGATGGGTGACCGGCGACGAAACCCGGCCCCGACGAGACGATCGACCGGCGACGATAACCGGCGATTACGAGATGGGTGACCGGCGACGAAACCCGGCCCCGACAAGACGATCAACCGGCGACGATAACCGGCGATTACGAGATGGGTGACCGGCGACGAAACCCGGCCCCGACGAGACGATCGACCGGCGACGATAACCGGCGAGTACGAGATGGGTGACCGGCGACGAAACCCGGCCCCGACGAGACGATCGACCGGCGACGATAACCAGCGATTACGAGATGGGTGACCGGCGACGAAACTCGGCCCCGACAAGACGATCGACCGGCGACGATAACCGGCGATTATGAGATGGGTGACCGGCGACGAAACCCGGCCCCGACGAGACGATCGACCGGCGACGGTAACCGGCGATTACAAGATGGGTGACCGGCGACGAAACCCGGCCCCGACGAGACGATCGACCGGCGACGCTAACCGGCGATTACGAGATGGGTGACCGGCGACGAAACCCGGCCCCGACGAGACGATCGACCGGCGACGATAACCGGCGATTACGAGATGGGTGACCGGCGACGAAACCGGGCCCCGACAAGACGATCGACCGACGACGATAACCGGCGATTACGAGATGGGTGACCGGCGACGAAACCCGGCCCCGACAAGACGATCGACCGGCGACGAGACCCGGCGATTACGAGGTGGGTGACCGGATACGAGACCCGGCCCCGACGAGACGATCATCCGCATTGACACCCTTTTACGAATGTTGTGCATGCCTTACATCTTACGTTGCATCATAAGTCACATGTGTTGCATCACGTATGTATTGTCATTCTTGTGCACTGTCATTCATGTATCGAGTGTTTATTCTTTATCCTGTTCATTTCATTTAACATTGCATAAACATGATAAAGAGGGGCAGCTGTAGACACCCAAATTTTGCGTTCCCTATACTAACCATGACAGGAGGGCAAAATCGTCAATTTAACCGGCCTGCGGGAGCGAAGAATGGGCGCGAGTGCAAACACTCGACGCCACCACGACAATTTGCAGTCAAAACCAACGTGACAACAAGGCCATCCGAAAAGAGCATTCCCGAATAATGTGTCACGTCTCACAGTAATTCCCGGACTGCAAAATACAGGCCTTTCGGCGAAAACCGACAACACGACACGAGAATCGAGGTGCGGTGCAGAAACCGAGGAGAATTAAATAACTAAAGTGCATGGCGGGCTGAGTGCATGGCGGGCTAAGGCCAGCCGCAGATGGATCTGCGGCCAGCCGCAGATCAATCTGCGGCTGGCCTTAGCCAGCCTACTTCAGCACTTCCTTCATTCATTCAGCAAAAAAAAAGAAGGTTGGCAGATCAGGCGGAGAGAAGAAGAAATATAGCAGCAGATCAGCTTAGAAAAGAGAGAAAAATAGGAGAATTTTGCTACAAAAATAAGAAAGGAAGAAAAAAAGAGAGGAATAGTATTCTTTTGATTTGATTGTATCAAATATACTTTTTCTTCTATTCAAAATACACAAGTTTACATCCATTTTGATCTCATTTGCAAGGTAAAAATCTCTTTATTCTTGCAATTTCTATCATATCCTTGGGTTGAATTAAATGTAGTTTTCATGTAATTGATGATGGAATAATGAATTAGGGATTATTAGTGAGGGTTCCAACGGAACAAAATTCTTCCTAATAACCCGATGATATTTATTTATTGATTTTTTGTTTGTTTTTTACGGTACTATATTGGGTGTGGTTCCTTTAGATCGCTATTTTAGATTGTCTTGGTATTGTTAGATTATCCGTGGTGGTTATTTCTTGTAATATCCGGTTGTGGGTGTGTGGAAATTTGGTTGTGAGCCTAGGAAAGCGACCTCGTGGTCCAAATCCGATGATGGACGTCTTTTGATGTAAATAGTAAGAAGGATGTAGTTTTCATTGTACATATGTAATCGTCGGGCCTTAAAACGATATCAAGTCGAAAATCGGGTTTAAGGCCCAGTAATAGTGAAGTATGCAATTGTGGGCGTTGGGGTTTATTTGGATGGCTTACATGCCCATGAATAGCCCCAATGCATTTTAATGCTTGATTTGATTTACGACCTAAAATTGATTTCAAAGCTAAAAGATTAGGATTTTCGTAAAATCAATCAAATTAGGTTATTAGCATCACGAGGATAAGAAATTGGGAGTGCTAGTGAATGTTGATTCCTCTTTAACGAGAAGGCAAAGAAAAAAATCGTTTTCCAAAACATCACACAAAATGATTTTATAAATAAATGGCGTTTTATTAAACCGTTGTGCATAGGGTTAAAGAGATCCTAGAAATTGTCGTCATTCTGTGAAAGCAACGTATAGATCTCGATTCCTATTTTGACGAAGGTTTAAAAACTCTTGTTTTGCCAAAACAACACCTAATGAAAACCTTACAGTTTTGACAATTAAAATCATACCTTTCTCATAAAGCTTTCTCGTGTATGACGAAAAGACATTCCAAAGCGTCCTCAAATTAAAGCACGACTTTCCCTAAAAATCCAAATGATTCTTTCATACAAACTTACCACAACATTCACGTAGGCACACACACACACACGCGCACATACGCACACACACATTCATGAATTAAAGGATAGGAAAGCATCGAGATTGCGGTAACCGTGTTTCACGGAAGTCGGGGGGTGCCTAACACCTTCCCCTCGCTTAAGCAAGCCCCCGAACTCTATGAATCTCGGTTTGCAGACCAATTAATTCGGAGTCACATATGAGCCAGTGATTTATAAAAAACGAAAACTCGGATGAGTTGGTACATCCATTTCAAATATACCAACTGGCGACTCTGGTTAATTGGCTCATCATAAAAAACGATCTTTCAAAACCCCGTCGACATTAATGCCGATCTTTTCCAAAAATCATCTAATAAAAGGCTAAAATCGGAAAAGACGAGAAACCGGCGTCGACATTGCGCATGTAATATATTGAATTGAGAATTCAATTGAGAAGAGGCGGCTCACACACGAAAATTAAACAGGTTACTGCATTTTTTAGTTCCAATATTGAAACAACCAGCTGAGCTTAAATTTTACTTGGGAACTGAAGAATGGAGCCATATGGATGCTGAATTGAAGCTTGGGAGCAAGAAATCAAGAATCAACACAACTTGGAAAATCATCAGAAATTGCAGATACGGAAGAACTGAAACAGGGATCTTTAATATTTTCTGTTTTTGATTATTTTTTCTATTCTGTAATTATGATGATGAACCAATTGTGTATGACGAATTCTATTATTGTCATTATGAACTAAACCTACTTCTTGGGATTATAATGGATCTTTTGCATTACTGAAAATTGAAATGCTTCCTTATTATTGCTAGTTGGTTAAGTAATGAATGTCTAGCATAATTTATACTAAATGTTTAATTGCTTGATCACCAATTACTGTGATAATTTATATGGAATTGAGAAAGGAAGTATAAATTGAGATCTGATTATGCTAGCATATGTTCATAATTTTTACATTCCTCGTGAGGTTATGTTTCGTGCTTAGGATAGAGATATACTGAAGCACCATATGTGGCCAATTGAGAACTTAAACTTCAACCCTCTTGATTGTAATTCACATAGAGATATAGTGCGTTAGTCATCTAGGGTGTTCACATTCAGTCTATCAATTGTGGATTTAGTGTGATATGAATATGGTGCATCGAAAGGTGGTTATATTTTACTTTCGTGTTCTCGACCAACATTCCATATTAATCAATTAGCAACAATAGGAAGCATGGAAATCCAAGTTTGCAATAAGTGAAATTATAATCCCAACCTCATAAAATCTGTATTTATACAATCATAATTTGTTCTATTTGTTTATTTAATAATCATTAGACAATTTCTTCGTTGTATTCAACTGTTTAAAGAGACCGAAATAATTATAAGATCGGTGTTTGTAGTCGTAAATGCAATTCTATTCCTCGTGGGATCGATACTTTACTTACTTTATATTACTTGTGGATCACGTGCACTTGCGTGTATGAGTCATATTTGTTATACATACAAATATCCCAACAAGTTTTTGGCGCCGTTGCTGTGACACCCAAAAATCCGTGTACTTCAACTCCACAGATTTGGTGTTCACTATACCGTACATTCAAGACTAACTACCCTTGATAAAGATAATATAATTAAACTGAATGAAACATCTTCCCACAAAAAGGGGTTACAACTCAAATCTCTTAAATAAACAAATCCCAGGTTATCTAACCTCTATTACATCAGTGTGGAATTAAAACATAAAATTAAATAAGTCTTTTTACAAATAAACATCAAATGTATAACAGGTCTCTTGCTACTTCGACATCTTGCCCTTGCCTTTACTCGTGGACGGCTCGTTCGATTTCTCTGTCTTAGCTGCAATGTTTTAGTGCAAGAGTGAGCAAATAATTGCCCACAAGCATAATAACGATAACAATTGAATAATTAATGAAATAGATTTCAACTGAGGTATTATAGTTTTCTAAATTCAATCAATAACCAATCGAGATATGAAAGCTTAATAGGATACTTGGCTCAAGAACTGATTATAGAATTCAAGGTTTAAAATTGTATCTGAGGGTCACAAGACCTCGAACTATGTCCTAGGTTAACAAGTATTTCTACCATAATCTTTAACAGTCTTATAGACTATGGACCATCCATCTCGTACTCAGGGGGATCAGCCCTTTGTACAATGTATTGTGCACAAACATTTCAACGTTGTCGCGTAAGTAATCCCCTATATTAGGGTTGTTCATCTTAGTTTAGCATCAGAATCCATACCAAAAGGAACTTGGTTCAGAACAGTTTTAAAATATTCAAAGTCTTTAGAACGATCATCAACTAAGGACTAGCTGAATCAATTAGGGTTTGCTAGTCACTAAAACATTTGATTCATCAATAAAGTTTGTACAATAAAAATTCGGTTCGAAGTTTGAACAACAATCAACGATCGAATAACAAATAACTAGAATAAAGCTTCAGCACTTAATCATGATAACAACCTTGCTTGAATAACAATAAGCTAAGGCTAATAATCTTGCTCAATGGAAATAACAAGTTTAAGGGAGGAAAACTTGCCTCGTGCGTAGATTATAGTTTTAAATAATTCACGTTCCTTAATCGACCTATACATTTCGATTATAAAATGGTAACAATAATTAGTTACAGAACAATATACACTTTAAAATTCAATCTTATCCTATTTCATTGTAACATCTCGATTGTCATTCGATAATCAACAAGTACTTGCTTAACAACCATCGTGGTATCTCATTAGTCACTTTATTCCTTAATATAAGTTTTAAACTTGTTTATAACATCATAGTAAAATCACAAAAAAAAATAAAAATTTAAAATTTCAGTTACTGTTCCTTCGTCGGGGCGAGAATTTACTTAACAAAAATCTCGTCGGGGCGAGACTTCGCCGCGGCAAAGATTTACTTAACAAAAAGCTCGTTGGGGCGAGACTTCGCCGGGGCGAAGATTTCCTAAACAATATTCTCGCCGGGGCGAGAATTCGCTGGGGCGAGAAATTCAGTACATTTCTACCGCCGGGGCGGTAAACTCGGCAGTCACCTCCTACAGTTCGCGAACCAGTGAAATCCTAGGCCAAATTTTCCGAATTCTACCATCCAACACATAAATTAAACATACCCAGACATCAAACATGTTATAAAACAATTACCCAATATGTTTCTAAACATTCTAACCATTATAATACACATAATCAACCAATCAGAACCCAAAATTCTCTGTTTAAGCAAAAATATTCATGTTTTAGTCATTTAAATGAAATTAATCACTGTAATTTCATCTCTAAACCATTTTAATCCATTCCACATACATTCTTTTTGTTTTTCATCATATTATCATAATCAAATGTCAATTTACCGATTAATAAAAAAATTAAACATCAATTTCATACACATAAGCCATACATGAAAATAAAGCTCTGTAGCACCAAAAAAACTTCATGCTAAAACATGATTTCATGGATTAACACCTTCAAATTGATTTATAACCACCATATAATCATCTAGTACATGCTTACTAACAATTTCATCAACTAATTCATGCTTTGAACAACTAACTTCATATACAGTAAAGTAAATTTAAAAAGAAATACAGTGAAGAATATTATACCTTCTATTGCTTAGAAAACTTGATTAATTCTCCTTTGATTTTAGAATTCTTCTCTCCAATCTCCAAACTTCTCTCTCAATTTCTCTCTATTCTCTCAAACTCTCAATTTTCTCTAAACTCTCAAAGCTCTGCTCTCTCTTCTTTAAGCTTAGAAACAACTGACAATCTTTTTAATGTACTTAGCTTTAAGTTAATCAGTTAAAGAAATCAAGAGTTAGGCTTTGTTTAGTTGAACCAAAGAAAATAATCTATTTTTACCAACTAAGGGTCACAAGGCCTTGTTTGGTTTGTCTAAATAAAACCCTTTCTCCATTTATTTTAATAATCCATTTTACTATATAGTTTTAATTGTCACACTTTTAATTTAATTAAACTTATTATTAAATAAATTCAATTAAACTTTAATTAATAATTCTATTTAACCAATAACAATAACACCAAATAAATTATCATATTCAAATAAATCCTTTACTCAAATAAATCATTTAATCATCTAATTTAATTATTAAATTAAATTAGAATAAGCATATCAAATCATATTTAAATAGCATTTAACATAAATTCTTTCACCATAACTTTATAAATTATTTATTTTACTCAATAAATAAATTAACAAAAATATTTATATAACACAATAAATATTTTTATTCATTCACAACAAAATTGCATTCGTTACATCATTCCCTCCTTAAAAGGATTCTGTCCCTAGAATCATAACGCAATTAATTCGCCCGTTACATTCTCCCCTCCTTACAAGGATTCTGTCCTCAGAATCGCGATACAAGGATTAAACAAATAATTGAGGATAACTTTGCATCATTTTCTCTTCGAGTTCCCACGTAGCTTCTTCAGCATTGTGGTTCCTCCATATTGCCTTAACATAAGGTATCACTTTATTTCTGAGAACCTGCTCTTTTTTGTCCACTATCTGTACAGGTATCTCTTCATAGGATAAATCTTTCTCAAACTGTATTGGTTCATATTCTATTACATGTTTATAATCAGGCTTATACGGTCGTAGCACCGATATGTGAAAGACATTATGAATGTGGTTTAACTCGGGAGGTAAAGCTACGTCATAAGCTACCTCACCCACTCTTTTTAGCACCTCAAAGGGTCCAATAAACCGCGGACTGAGTTTACCCTTTTTACCAAATTTGATTTTTCCTTTTCAGGGAGATACTTTGAGAAACACAAAACTCCCGACTTTAAATTCACGATTTTGACGATGTTGATCCGCATATTTCTTCTGTCTGTCTTGAGCAGCTAACAATCTGGCTCTTATCACCTTGACAATTTCAGCAGTTTGCTGTACTAGCTCGGGTCCCAATAGGCGACGTTCACTAACCTCGTCCTAATATAACGGAGTTCTGCACTTCCTCCCATACAACGCTTCATATGGCGGCATTCCAATACTCGCGTGATAACTATTATTATAGGCAAACTCGACCAGAGGTAAATGATCATCCTAGTTGCCCTTAAAATCCATAACGCACGCTCTCAGCATATCCTCCAACGTTTGAATTGTTGTTTCACTTTGGCCATCAGTTTGAGGATGGTAAGCTGTACTCATTCTCAACTGCGTCCCCAAACAAGCCTGCAGACTCCTCCAAAATTTTGATGTGAAACGTGGATCTCTGTCTGACACAATTGATACTGGGACACCGTGCCTCGAAATAATTTCGTTGATGTATAATTTCGCTAGTTGATCCAGGGTGAATCTGACCTTGATCTGCAGGAAATGCGCTGATTTCGTTAATCTGTCAACTATGACCCATATTGCGTCATAACCCTTCTAAGTAGTTAGAAGTCCTACCACAAAGTCCATTGTGATATGCTCCTACTTCCATTCTGGTATCTCCAAGGGCTATAACAAACCACTTACTCGTTGATGCTCTGCTTTGACTTTCTAACAAGTTAAGCACTTCGCAACACACTCAACAACTTCCCTTTTCATGTTTGGCCACCAAAAATGTTGTCGAAGATCCTGGTACATCTTTGTACTTCCCGGGTGTATCGAAAATCTTGAGCTATGAGCTTCGTTCAAAATGTCTTCTCTGATCTCCAGCACTGACGGAACCTAGATTCTGCCTTCAAATCTCAGCAACCCTTCGTTGTCGATTTTGTATTTAAGTTCTTCTCCCTTAAGCACTCTTTTCCGTATCTTAACACATTCCTCATTCTGAAGTTGCGCTTCCTTCACTTTTTCCACCAAAGTTGGTTGGGTTTCCATCTGAAACAATTTTTCATTAGGCTCTGCCAGACCCTTCACCTCTAACTCCAATTTAGCCATTTCCGCTACGAGCTTCTCCTGAGCAGTTAATAAAAGTAGTTTCTCCCGACTTTTTTCTACTCAAAGCGTCGGGAACCACATTAGCCTTCCCCGGATGGTATAGAATTTCACAATCATAGTCTTTGATCAACTCTATCCATCTCCTCTGCCGCATATTCAAATCCTTCTGTGTGAAAATATACTTCAGACTTTTATGGTCTGTATATATTTCACACTTCTCCCCATAGAGATAGTGCCTCCAGATTTTCAAAGCAAACACCACGGCTACTAACTACAAATCATGGGTCGGATACCCTTTTTCATAGTCTTTTAGTTGGCGCGATGCATATGCAATAACCTTACCGTTCTGCATAAGCACACAACCAAGTCCTTTATGCGATGCGTCACTATATACCACAAAATTTCCTGTATCATCTGGTAAAGACAACACAGGTGCCGAACTTAGTCTCTTCTTTAGCTCTTGGAAACTCTCTTCGCACTTCTGCATCCAAACGAACTTCACTGATTTTCTTGTTAAATTCGTCAATGGAGTGGCGATCCTGGAGAAATCTAGAATAAAACGCCTGTAATAACCTGCCAAACCTAGGAAACTCCTCACTTCTGACGATGTTTTCGGCTGATCCCAGTTCACCACAGCTTCAACTTTTGATGGATCCACCGATATGCAGTCCTTATCAATCACATGCCCAAGAAATTGCACACGCTCTAACCAAAATTCGCATTTTGAAAATTTTGCATACAACTTCTCTTTCCTTAACGTCTCCAGTGTCACCCTCAAATGCTCCACATGTTCTTCCTGAGTTTTGGAGTAAACCAGAATGTCGTCTATGAATACTACTACGAATTTATCCAAAAATGGTTTGAACACTCTATTCATTAAGTCCATGAATGTTGTAGGCACATTCGTTAAACCAAATGACATAATCAAAAACTCATAGTGACCATATCTAGTTCGAAATGCCGTCTTTAGTATGTCTTCCTTTCTCACCTTCAACTGATGGTACCCACTTCGCAGATCTATCTTTGAAAAATATCTTGCTCCCTTCAATTGGTCAAACAGGTCATCGATCCTTGGTAACAGATACTTGTTTTTAATCGTGACCTTATTCAACTCTCTATAATCAATGCAAAGATGCATTGATCTGTCCTTCTTCTTGACGAATAACACCGGCGCTCCCCACGGTGAAACGCTCGGTTGAATATACTTTTTATCCAGCAACTCTTGTAATTGCACCATCAACTCCTTCATTTCTACTGGAGCCATTCGGTACAGGGCTTTTGATATAGGGCTTGTACCTGGTACTAAATCAATTACAAATTCAATTTCCCTATCTGGCGGTAATCCTGGCAAATCATCAGGAAACACGTCTGCAAAATCCCTAACTACCGGTATCTCCTCCAGCTTTGCACCCACCTTTTGGGTATCGACTATGTAGGCTAGATATCCTACACATCCTTGTCTCAACATCTTTCTGGCCTGCATCATCGTCAGACAATTTGTTTGTCTAGGCGACTTGCTACCATAAAACACTACCTTTGATGGAGTCATAAGGTTTACACACTTCTTTTGACAATCAATAACTGCCCCATGATTGAACAACCAATCCATTCCCAGTATGACGTTTAACTCCCCAAGACGAATTGGGATCAAGTTTACTGTCATCACATGACCCTTAATTTCTACCTGACAGTTTTTGTGAACAAACTTAACAGGAATCACCTCCCTATTTGCAATTTCTATATTCATAGGGTAATCTAACTCTTCCTGAGGTAACTCTAATTTCCTAGCAAAATCATCGGATATAAATGAACAAGTAGCACCCGAATCAAATAATACGTAAGCATTTACACTATTGACCGGAATGATACCTGACACTACATCCTTTGACTGCTCAGCATCCTGCACTGTCATGTTGAATGTTCGAGCGGTAGGTCGATTGGGCTGCGTCGGTCCTGTGATAGTCAGATTGCCACCACTGCTGTTTCCCTTTCCTGCACTAGCTCCACCTGTAGTTTTCTTAGGGCAATCCCGAGCAAAGTGATCCTTCGACCCACAAATAAAACATGCGCCCTTCTTCGGACTAGGGCAATTCGGTGCGATATGACCCTCCTGACCGCAGTTAAAGCATACTCTCTTACCCTTCAAGCAAACACCCCATGGCTCTTTCCGCAGTTACTGCATGCCTCCACCTTCTTTTTCTGACTTCTCTGCTGACTGGCACCAGAGTTACTATCACTCCACTTTCTCTTTTGATTGCTGCCACCATGGCTAGCACTTACTTTATTATCATTCTCACTCTTCTTTTTTTTCTGCTCTTGGTTGTATTTAGACAGAGCATCACTCCCTCCTTCAGCGATAATCGCCTTCTCTAATACTGCCGCAAATGAATTCAGTTGAAACATTGAAACTCGACTATACAGCTAGGGCTTCAGTCCCTGCTCAAACCTTCTAGCCTTTCGCTCATTCATGTTGACCTGATATGGCGCAAACCTCGCCAACTCATTGAATTTTGCAGCATACTCAGGTACCCTCATGGTACCTTGCTTCAACTCTAGAAACTGCACCTCCATTTGATTATGCGCGCTTGCCGAAAAATAGGTCTCGAAAAATATTTTCTTAAATCGCTCCCACGGTATTATCCCTTGCCCACCTCAGATTTTATTAGCTTGCCACCAGTAGCTTGCTTCTGATTTGAGCATAAATGTTGCAAATGCAGCCTTCTGGTCCTCGTTGACCCTAGCAACATCAAATACTTTCTCCATCTCCATGACCCAGGTTTGTGCCTCGATCGGATTCATAGACTCTTGAAATTCTGGGGGTCCAACAGCCTTGAAATCTTTAAAAGTCGTGGCCTGAGCTTGGGGTTGATTTGTAAATGCTCCTGTTAGCAGATTTACCAGCTGCTGCATTGGATTAGCGTTGACTTCTTCGTTGTTATTGGTAGATCCCTCAGGGGTCTGTTGACAGGTTTGTCTTCTTCTTGGCGGCATCTTACTGTTAAGAATTCGCGCTATTAGATTATTACTCAATTACTTAAACATTTAAGTCTTAACTTAAACATTTATAAACAACACTTTACACATAACACGTCTGATAAACTTTCGCATTTTATTCATTTACTGCTTCAAAATAAAATCGCATCATAGTTATTTACATCATCTATCCTGAAATTGTAAAGTTCCAGGATTACATCATTATTCTATCCCATTATATAAAACTGGGATTTACAACTTATTAATCTTCATAGATTTTCATACTAGCACCTCTAATCCTAATCTACGATGACATCCCACGGCGCACAGCTTGTGACACCCCCAAATTCAGGTACCAATACCTCGAATTTGGTGCTCACGATAAAATACATCCATACACCTCTAAATAACATAAATTAACTAATGCGGAATAAATAAACATATGTTGTTCATTACAAAAGGTTTACTACGGTCCCAAGGTCTAAAACCTTAAATGAAATACATCGCAGAATACCATAATAATACAAAATGATTCCACGAATTATATAACAGGATAGTACATATAACTATTCCTTAAGCTTTCCCTTGCCTTTGTCCGCTTTGGAACTCCCCGGCTTAGCTGCAATAGGTTCATGATATAGCAAGAGTGAGCAACTACTTTGCTCAGCAAGTTTAAAAGCAAGAAATGAAGATATATCATGATTGTATGAATAAGAATAATAACTGCATAGATCAACAATTTATGAATATTGATGAATTAGCTGAAATGACATAATCAAAGTCCAAATGAAACAATGAATAATGATTATTTACTGCTGAGTGGTCCAACCGACCATGAACTTTTGGCCAAAGAGTCAATCATTCAACTAACTCTTTTAAAACCTGGCCCCGTCAGTTGTACTTGAGGGGATCAGCCTCTTGTACACCATGTATATGCATAACATTTAACTCTGGCTGCATCGAATAACCGACACATTATAATCCCCTAATAAGGGTTGCTCTCTCAGTCCAAGAATCTGTACCAACTACTGGTTTGGATAGCTTTTTAAAAAGGTATTAACCTGTTCATGTCTAGCCGAAACAAATGGCGTAGACTATTTCCTTAAATAGTTCATGAATGAAGAACTTTAACGTTTACACAATCCAACAACAAATAATAACTTCAAATGCATAAGCTGCGAATATCAATAATCATCTTGGAGGTGGAGTAATTGACAATAATTAATCCACTAATATGATTCAAAAGTAATAGCTCCATTTGAGTCATGAAACTTGCAACAATATACAACACCTGTATAAAATATGAAACCTGCTCAAAATATAATTCGAGTAAGGTTAGGGAAACTTGCCCAACACAAGGGTTTGACAAGCGTTAGGAAAACTTGCCTGATGCGCTGCTACAATATTATAACACACGCTCCTTAATATCCTACACAATTAAGTACATATTTACATAACAATTAGTCACATACCAAATAATGGTTCAAAACGGACACTACATCATTAAAACACATTGATTGCCCTACGACTAACCAGATAGGAATAAATAACCTGTCTAATCATTTAGTACAAAGAAATATATAAGTGTTGGACCCGCTGAAAAGGATTCATTAGGTCCGACCCGAATTGACCCGGCTTGACTGCCCGACCCGGTCCGGACACGGAGCTGGCGCTGCAGCGCCAAGCTAAAGCACTGGGCCTCACGTTGCGGCGTGAGTCCCGTGTTTTCTCAATGACAGGGCCTCACGCTGCGGCGTGAGCCTTAAGGCTTGGGCCTCACGCTGCGGCGTGAGCCCCGGTCTTTCCCCATAATGCCCCTCGCTGCAGCATGAGTTACAGGGCTTATGGGTGGCGCTGCGGCGCCATTCTGCAGTAGCCGGATTCTGGGTTTCTTCCCAGTTCGCGACTCCGACCTCCGGCCACTCCAACCTCCATAACTCCTTCAATACACAAACAAATTGGTCCATTTCGGACTCTATGGACTCCTAACTCATGGGGCTACAACATATCAAAAATGCAGAGCTACCCATTAACATTAACATGGTCAAATCCTAGGCCAAAGTGTAAAGTTCATACTCTGTTCTTCGAGTTTTTGACATGTTTTACAAAAATCATTTCTACGAACTCGTTTTAACTCCTTTTTGGTCCATTCCAACTGGGTTAGCTTCATAACCCATGGAACTACAATACCATAATAACAAACAAAATTAACAAACATGAAATCATAGCTTTACAGTCCTCTAAAAAGTCCGAATGTCCAAGTTCATGTCCAAAGTCCATTGTTCTTGCTCCATTAAGCCAAGGTAAGGATTTCTTGCGTTTTTGTTCCACTTTAAAGGTATTAATAGCTTGCATAACCTCTTAACAACATTTACAAATAATCACAACAAACAAAAAACACCAAGAATCGCCATAAATTCGACCCACAAGCTTAAGAGCTCAAAACTAAGAAAAACTTGAAAATCTTAACAAGAAATCGAATGGAAAGGATTTGGTTAGTGTTTACCTCTGTAAATCCCTCCTCGATGGTTAAGAAGCTCGGCTAGGCTTTGTTTTGGGGGTTCTCCTTGCTTGGTTCCTCCACCCGAGCCTTCTTCTTCTTCCTCCTTTCTTTTCCGGCGAGTTTCTTCCTTTTTTCGGCGAACTCCGGCGACTTCTTTCTCTTCCTTCTTCTTCCGGTGAGCTCTCTCTCTCTCTCCCTCTCTCTCTCTCTCTCTATCTCTATCAGCTGAGCAACTTGGAATGGAATGGAATAGATTGAGAGTTGAATGAATGATTATTGGAGAAGTGGAAGAATTTAGGGAGAAAATGGGTTTGGAACTCAAGGTGGCGCCGGCACCCCCCCACTCTCTCACTCCTTAGCATTTTGATTGGTTAAAAGTGGTTTGGTGGTTCCCACTTGGAGCAATAAGCCAAATTAAACACCCGAAAATACCAAAAATATATCTGAAAACTTCCACTTTTGTACCAAAACTGGTAAATAACTCTACCCAAAATTAAAATGGGTACTCCCATAATTATTGGGATGGGTAAAAATAATTATTATGGGATTTGTCCAAATATTCGAAACACTCATATAACACATTTCGGATACGGATAAAATCACGTATCAGCTCAAATAAAATTTTCGACACTTGGAAAAATTATTCGTACGCATACACGTATTTATGAAATTTATAAACATCGAAAAAGACAAGAAAATTTTATGGCGTGAATAGTGCCTCGGGAAACGTGCCCCGTGAATAGTGATTTAGCGACGCTACGCGAAAATAATTATTCGCTTAAAAAAAACTATAACACATAAAATTTCATGCATCCACATAATCCAGGTTGTCACGCAATCTTTAAACACGTAACACAAATATAATATTAATAAAATATAAAATATTCATTAATATTCAAAAATTCGAATTACAAGGAAATTTCAGAATTCCCGGTCGTTACACAGCTTCCTCGCGTTCCTGCTCCAAAATACGAGTCACCATTCTCTGACCCATTATATCTGGATGACGATGAACTCGATCCTGAGCTCTATCTACTGTGGTGTGAAAAATATACTCCATCTCATCAATCTTGGCCTTCTTTGACCGCACCTCACATTCAACACGATCTGCGCGATTAGCCTCCCTCAACCAAGCGTTTTCAGCTCTAACCCGCTTAGCTGACTCCTCTCTCAATTCTTCTCGTACTATTTCGTTTCTAGCCAATAGCTGACCTCGTCTGTACTCAGACTGAGCTAGTCTCTGCTCGACTTCTGCAAGACATGATGAAAGGTCTTGGATCTCTACATCCTTCTGCTCTAGAGCGGCTTGACATTCCACAACTTGATCTTCTAGCTCCTTCTTTTGACTCTCTTCCTGAACCAGCTTCCACTCCACGTCCCCAAGACGTATATCGAGCTCCTCAATCTCACTGTTCTTCTGCTCTAAGACAGTCTGTCGCTCAGCCAGCTGCCCTTCTAACTCCTCCACTCTATCTTGTAACTCTATGTTGCAATCATACACCTGCTCATACATCTGAACACCTAAGGAAGATAGTGGTATCTCCTTAGGGTCTTCCTCCTCCTCCTCAACCTCTTCAGGATCCTCCTCAGGATCTGACTCAGGCTCGTACTCAGGTTCTACAACAGTGGTCAGTGGGGTTGGTTCTCTCGGAACTAACTGCTCCCAAACCGTATGAATATCTCGGGACTCCTCCTCCCTAGCCTGGCTGGGTTCTCCTCTATCAGTCATCCTGACAACAAAATTTTAAGTTTTAATTACTACTCGATAATACTCGCGAGCACATAAGTTTGTTATCAAATAAGCACATAACACATAATCATTTTATTGTCTTTTATGAATTTCCGTAATCCATTCCTTAGAACTCGATAAGAGTTTATCACCACTATATTCTCTATCTTCTAAAAGGCTACTACCCTAAGGTTTTTCCCCACCTAAAGGTTCATAACCTATCAGCTTTGATACTAACTTGTGACACCCCCAAATCCGGGTACTTCAACTCCACAGATTTGGTGTTCACTATACCGTACATTCAAAACTAACTACCCTTGATAAAGATAATATAATTAAACTGAATGAAACATCTTCCCACAAAAAGGGGTTACAACTCAAATCTCTTAAATAAACAAATCCCAGGTTATCTAACCTCTATTACATCAGTGCGGAATTAAAACATAAAATTAAATAAGTCTTTTTACAAATAAACATCAAATGTATAACGGGTCTCTTGCTACTTCGGCATCTTGCCCTTGCCTTTACTCGTGGACGGCTCGTCCGATTTCTCTGTCTTAGCTGCAATGTTTTAGTGCAAAAGTGAGCAAACAATTGCCCACAAGCATAATAACGATAACAACTAAATAATTAATGAAATAGATTTCAACTAAGGTATTGTAGTTTTCTGAATTCAATCAATAACCAATCGAGATATGAAAGCTTAATAGGATACTTGGCTTAAGAACTGATTATAGAATTCAAGGTTTAAAATTGTATCTGAGGGTCACAAGACCTCGAACTATGTCCTAGGTTAACAAGTATTTCTACCGTAACCTTTAACAGTCTTATAGACTATGGACCATCCATCTCGTACTCAGGGGGATCAGCCCTCTGTACAATGTATTGTGCACAAACATTTCAACGATGTCGCGTAATTAATCCCCTATATTAGGGTTGTTCATCTCAGTTTAGCATCAGAATCCGTACCAAAAGGAACTTGGTTCGGAACAGTTTTAAAATATTCAAAGTCTTTAGAACGCTCATTAACTAAGGACTAGCTGAATCAATTAGGGTTTGCTAGTCACTAAAACATTTGATTCATCAATAAAGTTTGTACAATAAAAATTCAGTTCGAAGTTTGAACAACAATCAACGATCGAATAACAAATAACTGGAATAAAGCTTCAACACTTAATCATGATAACAACTTTGCTTGAATAACAATAAGCTAAGGCTAATAATCTTGCTCAATGGAAATAACAAGTTTAAGGGAGAAAAACTTGCCTCGTGCGTAGATTACAGTTTTAAATAATTCACGTTCCTTAATCGACCTATACATTTCAATTATAAAATGGTAACAATAATTAGTTACAGAACAATATACACTTTAAAATTCGATCTTATCCTATTTCATTGTAACATCTCGATTGTCATTCGATAATCAACAAGTACTTGCTTAACAACCATTGTGGTATATCATTAGTCACTTTATACCTTAATATAAGTTTTAAACTTGTTTATAGCATCATAGAAAAATCACAAAGAAAAATAAAAATTTAAAATTTCAGTTACTGTTCCTTCGCCGGGGCGAGAATTTACTTAACAAAAATCTCGCTGGGGCGAGACTTCGCCGGGGCGAAGATTTACTTAACAAAAAGCTCGCTGGGGCGAGACTTCGCCGGGGCGAAGATTTCCTTAACAATATTCTCGCCGGGGCGAGAATTCGCTGGGGCGAGAAATTCAGTACATTTCTACCGCCGGGGCGGTAAACTCGGCAGTCACCTCCTACAGTTCGCGAACCAGTGAAATCCTAGGCCAAATTTTCCGAATTCTACTATCCAACACATAAATTAAACATACCCAGACATCAAACATGTTATAAAAAAATTACCCAATATGTTTCTAAACATTCTAACCATTATAATACACATAATCAACCAATTAGAACCCAAAATTCTCTGTTTAAGCAAAAATATTCATGTTTTAGTCATTTAAATAAAATTAATCACTGTAATTTCATCTCTAAACCATTTTAATCCATTCCACGTACATTCTTTTCGTTTTTCATCATATTATCATAATCAAATATCAATTTACCGATTAATAAACAAATTAAACATCAATTTCATACACATAAGCCATACATGAAAATAAAGCTCTGTAGCACCAAAAAAAACTTCATTCTAAAACATGATTTCATGGATTAACACCTTCAAATTGATTTATAACCACCATATAATCATCTAGTACATGCTTACTAACAATTTCATCAACTAATTTCATTGCTTTGAACAACTAACTTCATATACAGTAAAGTAAATTTAAAAAGAAATACAGTGAAGAATATTATACCTTCTATTGCTTAGAAAACTTGATTAATTCTCCTTTGATTTTAAAATTCTTCTCTCCAATCTCCAAACTTCTCTCTCAATTTCTCTCTATTCTCTCAAACTCTCAATTTTCTCTAAACTCTCAAAGCTCTGCTCTCTCTTCTTTAAGCTTAGAAACAACTGACAATCTTTTTAACGTACTTAGCTTTAAGTTAATCAGTTAAAAAAATCAAGAGTTAGGCTTTGTTTGGTTGAACCAAAGAAAATAATCCATTTTTATCAACCAAGGGTCACAAGGCCTTGTTTGGTTTATCTAAATAAAACCCTTTCTCCATTTATTTTAATAATCCATTTTACTATATAGTTTTAATTGTCACACTTTTAATTTAATTAAACTTATTATTAAATAAATTCAATTAAACTTTAATTAATAATTCTATTTAACCAATAACAATAACACCAAATAAATTATCATATTCAAATAAATCCTTTACTCAAATAAATCATTTAATCATCTAATTTAATTATTAAATTAAATTAGAATAAGCATATCAAATCATATTTAAATAGCATTTAACATAAATTCTTTCACCATAACTTTATAAATTATTTATTTTACTCAATAAATAAATTAATAAAAATATTTATATAACACAATAAATATTTTTATTCATTCACAAAAAAATCGCATTCGTTACAGTTGCCGGGGAATTGCAATTTCGTTTATAACTTTCATCATCAGTTTAAATTAGATTGGTTTTAGTTAAACTGTAATGTCCGAGAATTTTTAAACATTGTATTGATTTATTTTAATATATGAAATTCATTTTATTTAATGAATTTAATTGGACCCATGTAGGTATTATTAATTCATTATCTAAATATATGGTCCAATAATTTTCTCGCATTAAAGGGGCTCATTAAAAGTGGAATAATTGGTGAGTTAACCCTTAGAATTTAATTGCAAGAAAATTTGTAAAGAAGATTAATAAATAAATTCCTTTAAATGATTTGAATAAAGAATTATGGTTGAAATAAATATTTTAAACAATTAATTAATTGGGTTAATTAAGTTATTCAAATATTAGAAATACAAGGTGGCTAATTTAATTGGGTCACCTGAATTGGTCCATTTCTTTTTATCGATTTATTTCTGGATTGGACCTAAATTTTTCTTAAAGAAAGCCGAGCCCAACTTTCTTTATTTTCCTAATTGAGCCCATTTTATTTTTTGATTGGGCTGGATCCATTCCTTTCATTTTTCCTGTTGGGCTGAACCGATGGGGTTGGACTCCCTTTTATTCCTGCCGGGTTAAACCCTTTGCAATCGGGTTGGGGAAAGGGGGCAAGTCTATATCTGCAATCAAAATTAGGTGCAGAGCAAGACCGATAGAACCTAACGACCTAGACCCTCCCACATCAGTCCCAGCCTCTCAATTCGAGCGGAGCAACGGGAGCGGCGAAAAAAAAAAGGGGGCGATTGGGCGATTGACAGCACGGATGGTAGCATGAGAGGACCGGGCAGCTACCAAGGGATTAACCAACGGGCGAAGCGGTGAAGGCATCAACGATCCGAAAATGACCACCAATTGGGAACCACAGGTTCGAAGAAATCGACGATTGGACGGTGAGAAGGGGGGGTTACGATGCTCGAGGGAAATTGCCGGCGAGTTCACAGGTTGGCATGATGGGATCGGTCGGCGGCCACTCTTCTCCTACCGTTGGTCATGGACTCGGTCGAACAGGATATTACCCAATAAATGGGTAAAATTTCCCCTATAAATTAAACCCCCCAAGGCTGCCGATTTTCCTTTGTTTGTGAGTTCCCAATTAGAAATTTAGGGTTCCAAATTAGAGAGAGGAGAGAAGTCGCAACAAGGGGGGTGCAGGGGAGGCCAATAGGGAATGTCCGACTTTGTTTCGTATTTTGGGAGAAGAATGAGACAGGCAATTCGATCAGCCACAAGGTATAGCAACGGGATCATTATGAAAGTAGTATGCACACAAGCCAATCATATTTGATATGATGTAGCGTATACTTTGTAATCTTATTCATTTATTAATAAAGGAATTGATTTTCCTAAAAGGCGTTTTATATTATCTACATAGTGCTGTTATATTAAATGTGATAAACCCATAGTTTTGAGCAATGCTTTTAGAATCATGATGGTGATCATGCTAATGAGATCTAAATTCAAGATAGCTCACAAACTAAAATTGTTCCTAATCGTTGGATTACTAAATTGGGGATTAGTGAATCCGGATAGATTAGTACATACGTTACTTGCTCTTAGGAAGAGGATGATTGATCTCATAATCATTTGTGTGGAGACACTAAAGCAAGTATGTAGGTGCTTATTAGAGAATAAGTTCACTGAACGTGACTCGCTAAGGAATACCTAATGGAGTTTTACTCGCCTGTCAATAGGAATTCCTCTAGTGATAGTAGTACAAGTGATCCTTGGACTTGAGATCATCATAGTATCTTGTGTATGATGAGTTATACTTTGACATGTCCCTTAAGACCTTGTGGGTATATCAAAGGGTATGATTGGGTATAATTAGTTGTACATGGAGATAGGTGAATGATCAACAAAGAATCTACCTCGTCTAGTAAAAGATGTGAATGTCTTATGTGATTCGATAAATGATAACTCAGTAGTCCTTGGCCAAGGCAGAATGAGATTAGAAAGGAGTTTCTAATTTGCATTATTTAGAGTTATGCATTTGCGAATCGAAATACATATAATTAAATAAAATAAGACTTGACAGTAAATCCATGTCTTATATTTAATTGGGACATTGTATGGTAGAAGGATTGAATTGTACGGTAACTATCTACTCAAAGGTTCATTTGTGATTAATGTTAAAATCTATATTATCTAGAAAGTCGTTGATCGCTAAGGGGGCTTACCCTTATTGTAGAATAAATATTATTTATTTAAATGAATTAAATAGTTTAATTTATTTATTTAAATAAGATTAGAATTGTTCTAATTGATTTATTCACAACCGGTTTAATATGGAGAACCTAAAGGGTCACACCGCAAAAGAAAAATATTTATTTAAGAAGTAAATGGCATAATGGTAATAATAAATTAAGTGTATTTAATTTAATCTATGGAGATAGAATAAATTAAATAGCTTAATATTTATTATTTAATATTTTGGAAATATTAAATATAAATTAATAAGAGGAGTCTTATTATTATTATTACTATTACTATTATTTAATTCCTAATAGGGATTGAGAATTAATTAATAGAAGTACTCTCCCATGAATTCCTAATTAGATTAGGAGCATTATTAATTAAAGGAGTTTAATTATAATACAAACCCTAATCCTAAATTATTTAGGGAAGGGTTATTCCTACATCTATAAATAAGAGGGGTCTTATCATAGATTAGAGTTACACACTCTTGCATTAGATTGTGGAGAGTACTTACAATTTCTATAGAGATAGAAACTAGGGTTTTGCTAAATACCCAACTTCTTGAATACTTGTTCTTCCTTGGTGGATCACCTCTAGAGGCCAAACACTTGGGTGGCTAACGTTGATCAAAGGAAGGAATCACACCGTAGCATTCGAGGAGAACACGAAGGACTAGGAGTTGAACTTGTACCTGAGGAAGCTTTGAACTACGAGGGTATAATTCTTATTCTCTTTCTCTTTCGTTTATATCGTTAATTGAGCACATAGATTGATCTTGGTGATGGTTTGTATAAAATTTTAAAATCCGATTTTATCGCGCTTCCGCACTGTTTATGTAATTTGATTGCATGTTCGCGCAATATACAAACCTAACAGTGGTATCAGAGCCTAATCTTGTGCTAATTATCGATTTTGATAATTCCATGTATGCTTGATATGCGATTGGATCGAATTTTTTGGGCAGAAAAATTTTTCTGAATCAGCGAAGCGGCGCAGCTGCGCCGTCTCCAGTTCATTCTGGAGCGCAGCTACGCCGAAACCCAGAATCGTTTTTTCCTGGGGAGCAGCGCAGCTGCGCCGTGACCCAGTTCATTCTGGGCGCAGCTGCGCCGGTAAGCAGAATCTGAAAAATATTTTTTCTTTCTTCAATTAAAATAAATGGTTTATTTAATTGATAAAAGTTTAAAATAAAAGAGTTTATTTTATCTGGAATAGGATTTCAGATTGCTAAAATTAAAGGAGTTTAATTTGGATTTGGTTTTTGATTAAAATAAAAGAGTTTATTTTGTTTCAAAACTAAATATTAGCAAAACTTTTGCCCATTAATTGATATCAATGCATATATGGAATGGTTTTATTATTCATGAGATGAATGTTATTTATTGATACATATAGAGATATGTATGATAATAAATAGGGATTGATTATGGACTATTGACCAATGTGTGATTGGATTTATTTTAGTGGATGCTTGAATGTATGGGTTTTATAAATGGGGTCTGCGTACCTCGTCTTCTCTAATTTTTCTTAATGTAAATTCTATCTCCCTCCTATGTACTTCCCCTTGACTCCTAATCAAGGTTTCTATTTATTGTAAATAGTTTATTGTAATAGGACTAGTTAGAATTAATTTTTTGAAGAATTGGAGACAAAGGAGCAAGGAGCGCTTGAAGACCCGTTTGTAATGGAGCCCGGGTTTAAATGTAATAGTTATATTTAAATTTTAATTCTTGCACCCTAGGTTTGACCTTTTGGTTTCACTTGGTGGCTCTAATGTGAAAAGACCAAAACTAGAATAAAGTCCATAATCAATACCGGGTAGAATATAGTATTTCTATATGTGCAATGCTTATTTATATAATATAAAATACTAATATTATAATATATCATATTATATTTATATTATCTAACATGCTTCAGCATGTAAATATAAGTATGGACGCGTTATTTATATATATAATATGATGCTATCGCGCGCTTTAAACAAGATGAGACTAATAATAATAAGACCCCCTCAAAGAAATTATATTCAAGTCCTAAGCGTTTCAAAGATATTTAGGAATAATCGAGACGTCGCCTTCTAGTCATGGGTTAAAGCAATTAAGAGTATATAAATGTTTAATTATGAGTTTGTTGTGGTCCACAAAACCTAACAAGGCAAGTAATTTTAAATATTTAAGGATGTTGCTTTATCACATTTTGATGCTTATAAATAAGACTGAACGATGCTTGTTTTGTTGGCCGCCCCGGGGTGGGGCCCCCCCCCCCCCCCCCCCCCCCCCCCCCCCCCCCCCCCCCCGTGTCCACCACAAGGACAGTGTTTTTTCTTTCGAATATATGGAAGTGCTAGGTTTGGACTTAACTTGGAATAATTTTGAATTCGGATGTTGTCGAACACCACTTGAATCAAAATAATCGGATAAGAGAGGCACAAATTTAAAAAGAGTTGGAGTTACATAGTGATGTAATTGACAATAGTTGTCTTACCTATTTATTTATATATCGCTTTGTTGTGTTCACCCAGCACAGGCTAATATACCATTTTTGAAATGGGATCCCTTAATCTCACTAGCAAATCTTTAATTAAGAATTTTGCCGAACTATATTAATGAGGGTATAATATAGTTTTGATGAAAAAATAGTGGGAAGGATTACCAAATTATTAAATAAAAGACCGTAATTTATTTTTGGTAATTTAAATTAAATGAATGTATGCTAAAATATTATCTATTTCACATGCAGAATTTAGAAAATGTCCAAACCTTCACTATTCACTCGCATAGCAACCACTTGATGCTAATCAAAACTGACCGGAACACCGAATTACACGGGACTGGTTTAAGGAATCTGAGAATTAGTTCTCACTGCAGAAAAGTAATTTCTTATGTCCCTGACTAAAATTCGGCCAGAGTCCCTGCAAGTGTTGCAGAAACAGCCTCTTGAGGAAGAGATTGCTACCTTTTTAGAAAGTGGCAAGATTGATGCAATCTTGGCTCAATATGCATCATCTCGCCATCCATCGAGTAACGAGCTTCCAGCGGTCTAGCATGAAACTATCTATGGATGCTCCTACTATATTGCTCGCCAACCTCAAAGAGTTGTATGGTGAGCAAAGTAGGACTGCTAGATATCAGATATCTAAGGAGCTCTTCCCGATCTCGTTATGACCGAGGGCCACTGCTGTTGGAGACTCATGTACCTTAAGATGATCAATTTGATTTGAACAACTTGGACAACTAGGGTTTTGTGATGGAATGGGGAGTTAAGCCAAGATTTGATCTTGCCTGTCACTCCCCCGGACACCTTCTCACCAATTTGTGTTGTGAATATTGTCACATGAATATGTTGGCGTCAGCTTGCCTGTAGTTACTTAACATGCTGAAAAAACTGCTGAAGGTCACTTCTCATACCAACAAGAACCAAGTCTTACTAAGTGGGTATGATTTTATTTCCTTTTTATTTTCCAAAGAAAAAGAAGAGGCCCAAGGTAAATTCATTCTGAAAAGAAGAAAAACAAGAAGGCTAAAGGGTATAGGCAAAGAAAAAAGGATAATAAGAAAACCTGATCCAGATAGCAAAGGAATTTGCTACCATTGCAATTATAGGACCGGGACATTGGAAGAGGAACTGCAAGGAGTATCTTGCGTGGCCATAAAGAAGACTTGGAGAAGCTTTTCGAAACATTTCCCCTGATCTAGGTTTGTTTATGATTGAAATTTAATTTTTCTGAAAGGTCCAAAATTCTAAACTTGGGTATTGGATGCCCGGCTGTAGTTCTCACATATGTAATTAATATGCAGGGAACTAAGCAGGAAAAGAAGTAGGAAGCTGAACAAGGATGAAGTCCGTCCTACGAGGTTTGGGAATGGAACAAAGGATTGCCTGCACCTTGGCTGTTAGGGACTATATTGTTTAGCATTTGCCTTCGGGCAAGTTCCATTAGTTTAAATAACTGTTAGTTACTGTTTCCAAACACTCAATTAAGAATACATTTATTTTCAATTTCTGTTATTGGAATATGGATGGATTTTGATATTATAAATAAAGAAACAACATTTGTTGTTCTACTTTAATAATAAAAATGTTTTATATGGTGTTTGGCAATTTACTGAATGGGACTTTTACATAACTTGACTTGCATGAAAAATATACTTCAAATTGGAACAAACCTAAGAAAAGAAAAAGAGGATGATGTTAATTATACCTTTATTGTGTGCAACTGTAAGACCTCGGTTTCATCATCAATGAAACAAGGATTATCCAAGTTGCATAAAGATGGGGCTTTTAGAGCTATCTGATTAACGAATCATATCCAAACCTTTGTGAATCTTGTCTCATGGGTAAGATGACTAAATCCCCTTTTTAGTGAAAAAGGAGGAAAGAGTTACAGAGTATGTTAGCGTTGGTACAACACTGACGTAATGGTGGACCTATGACAACGAATGCACTGAGGAGGGTATTCCTTAATTTTATTACTTTCACTGATGATCCATTCTAGATTTTGGGATATGTGTATTTAAAATGAAATACAAAATCTGAATCGTTTTGAAAAGTTCAAAAAATTCAAGAAAGGGTGAAGTAGAGAAACAAACTGGTAAAAAGTATTAAAAATTCTTCAGATCGGATCGAGGAGGGGAATACTTAACCAGTGAGTTTCTCAATTGTCTCAAAGAAAATGGTATAATCTCACAATGGACTCCACCAGGGACGCCACAGTTTGAATGGTGTATCTGAAAGGAGAAATCGAACATTGTTGGACATGGTTCGTTCCATGATGAGTTTTACCGACCTTCCAATATCCTTCTGGGGTTATGCCCTAGAATCGGCTGCATACCTACTTAACAAGGTACCTACCAAATCCGTCCCAAAGACTCCATATGAGATATGGACAGGGAGGAAACCAAATCTTAAGCATGTTAAGACTTGGGGTTGTCCAGCTTATGTCAAAAGGTTTGAGCATGATAAGCTGAAGACTAAATCCGACAAATGTAGATTCATGGGATACCCTAAAGAAACATCAGGGTATTATTTCTATCATCCTACTGATCAAAAGGTGTTTGTTGCGAAACACGCTGCCTTCTTGGAAAAGGAGTTTATCCTCGAAGGGGTCAGTGGGAGTAAGATATATCTTGAAGAAGTTCAAGAACCACAAAATACTTACGGATCAAAGTCAGGTACCTGACCAAGTAGAAGAACCTACTGTACCACTACCTATTCGTAAATCTGGAAGAGTACCGAAGATACCTGAGAGGTATGGATTCATCATAGAGGATGATGATGAGGTACGCTTCATAGATGATGATGATCCATTGACTTACGAAGAGGCTATGAGTAGTGAAGACTCAGAGAAATGGCTAGAAGCCATGAAATCCGAGATGGACTCCATGTATGAAAACCAAGTATGGACTTTGGTTTCACCACCTGAGGGCATTAAGCCTATTGGGTGTAAATGGGTCTTTAAGAGAAAGACTGGAGCAGATGGCAAGGTAGAGACCTATAAGGCCCGACTGGTTGCAAAAGGTTTCAAACAAAGACAAGGAGTTGACTATGATGAAACCTTCTCACCAGTAGCTATGCTCAAGTCCATTCGGATTTTGGCTTGCAATTGCAGCTTATTATGACTAACGAGATCTGGCAAATGGAGCGTGAAAACGGCCAACTTCCTCAATGGAGAGCTTGAGGAGAATGTATATATGATACAGCCAGCAGGGTTTTTGTTTCCAAACCGAGGTTGGAACAAACTAAGTCTGTAAGCCTACAACGATCCATTTATGGATTGAAGCAAAGCTTTCTCGAAAGGTGGAACATCCGTTTTGGATGAGAATAATCAAAAAGGTTTGATTTTAATTCAAGAACGAGGATGAACCATGTGTGTACAAGAAGTTTAGTGGGAAGCGCTATAATCATGTCCTTGTATTATATGATTTGATAGATATATTACTGATAAGGGAATCGATGTTCTTAATGCTTACAGTCGATCCACAAATTTGGTTTTATCTAAACACTTCTCCAAATGAAGGACTTGGGTGAAGGCATCCTATATTTTGGGGATAAAGATCTATAGAGATATGATCTAAAAGGATGCTAGGGCTTTGACCCCAAGGAAAAGTAACATTGGACTCGATGCTAAAAGAAGTTTAAGCATTGGAAAGAATTCCAAAGAGAGGTCATCATGCCGAATGAGCCATGGAATACCATCTCTTCCAAGAAACAAGGCCCCCAAAGACCACCCTGAGGAGAGAGACCGGATGCAGTAAGATTCCTTATGCATTCAGCAATCTAGGATCTACTCATTGTACGGTAATGATATGTACTAAGACCCACAGATGTCGCTCATAATACCGCACTTAGTGTAACCCACAAAGCAGATTATTAGTCGAATCTTGAGGGAGAACAAGGGCGCCAACTGGAAAGGGCAGTGAAAAACATCCTACTACAAGTACTTGAGAAGAACTAAAGGATGTATTTCTTGTCTACGGTGGGTCTGAATTGAAACTAGAGTGGCTATACAGACTCAAAGTTTTCCAAAAACGTACCAAGAATGACAGTAAATCCATATTCAGGGTACGGTGTTTACCTTAAACGGTGGCGCAGTGAGTTTGGAAGAAGTTCCAAGCAGCATAACAGTTGTTGATATCGGTGTCAGAGAGGCAGAGTAACATAGCCTGCCAAGTGAAAGCTGCAAAGGAAGCTGTTTGGATGAAGAAGTTCATAACTAGAACTTGGAGTGGTTTCCTAAGCATTAGAGGAGGCTAAGTACCTTTATTCTGTGACAACAACGGCAGCTGTTGCGCAGGCTAAGGAAACCCCAGGTTTCCCCAACTCATCAGCAATCCAAACACGTATTGCGGCGGTTTCCATTTGATTAGAGAGATCATTGAAAGAGGAGAATGTCACCCTGGAGCGTGGTTAGACCCTCAAGACAACATTGCAGATGCCATTTACTAAAGCTTTAACTCAACGAGCATTTGAATCGTCACTTAGAGAAGGAATGGGGTATTAGATACCATGGCGATTGGCTTTTAGTGCAAGTGGGAGATTGAAAGTAGTTATGCACCACAAGCCAATCATATTTGATATATGTAGCGTATACTTTGTAATCTTATTCATCTTTATTAATAAAGGAATTGATTTTCTTAAAAAGGCATTTTATATTATCTACATAGTGGCCCTGTTATATTAAATGTGATAAACCCATAGTTTTTGAGCAATGCTTTTTAGAATCATGATGGTGATCATGCTAATGAGAATCTAAATTCAAGATCAGCTCACAAACTAAAATTGTTCCTAAAATCGATTGGATTACTAAATTGGGGATTAAATGAATCCGGATAGATTAAAATATACGTTGCTTGCTCTTAGGAAGAGGATGATTGATCTCATAATCATTTGTGGTGGAGACACTAAAAGCAAGTATGTAGGTGCTTATTTAGAGAATAAAGTTCACTGGAACGTGACTTACGCTAAGGAATACCTACATGGAGTTTTACTCTCGCCTGTCAATAGGAATTTCCTCTAGTGATAGTAGTACAAGTGATCCTTGGACCTTGAGATCATCAATTAGTATCTTCTTGTGTATGATGAGATTATTTGTTTTTTTTTTTTTTTTTTTTATTTTTTTTTTTGTACTTTGACAATGTCCCCTTAAGACCCTTGTGGGTATATCAAAGGGTATGATTGGGGTATAATTATTTGTAACATGGAGATAGGATGGAATGGAATGCAACAAAGAATCTACCTCGTCTAGTAAAAGATGTGAATGTTCCTTAATGTGATTCGATAAAATGAAATAACTCAGTAGTCCTTGGCCAAGGCAGAATGAGATTAGAAAGGAGTTTCTAATTTGCATTATTTAGAGTTATGCCATTTGCGAATCGAACATACAATATAATTAAATAAAATAAGACTTGACAGAAAATCCATGTCTTAATATTTAATTGGGACAATTGGTATGGTAGAAGGATTGAATTGTACCGGTAACTATCTACTCAAAGGTTCTTTTGTGATTAATGTTGAAATCAATATTAATCTGGAAAAGCTCCGTTGATCGCTAAGGGGGCTTACCCTTTATTGTAGAATAAAATGTTATTTATTTAAATGAATTAAATAGTTTAATTTCATTTATTTAAATAAGATTAGAAATTGTTCTAAATTGATTTATTCACAACCGGGTTTAATATGGAGAACCTAAAGGGTCACACAACTCTTCCGCAAAAGGGAAAACTATTTTATTTATAGAAGTAAATGGCATAAAATGGTAATAATATAATTAAGTGTATTTAGATTTAATCTATGGAGATAGAAATAAATTAAATAGCTTAATATTTATTATATATAATATTTTGGAAATATTAAATATAAATTATATAAGAGGAGTCTATATTATTAATTATTACTATTACTATTATTTAAATTCCTAATAGGGATTGGGAATTAATTAAATAGAAGTACTCTCCCATGAATTCCTAATTAAGATTAGGAGCATTATTAATTTAAAGGAGTTTAATTATAATATAACTAAACCCTAATCCTAAAAAATTTTTAGGGAAGGGTTATTCCTACATCTATAAATAAGAGGGGTCTTATCATAGATTAGGGTTACACACTCTTAGCATTTAGATTGTGGGAGAGTACTTTAACAATTTCTATAGAGATAGAAAACCTAGGTTTTGCCAAATACCCAACTTCTTGAATACTTGTTCCCTTCCTTGGTGGATCACCTCTTAGAGGCCCAAACACTTGGGTGGCTAACGTTGGATCAAAGGAAGGAATCACAAAGAACAATAACCGTAGAAGCATTCGAGGAGAAACACGAAGGACTAGTGAGTTGAACTTGTACCTGAGGAAGCTTTGAAACTACGAGGGTATAATTCTTATTCCCTCTTTCTCTTACGTTTATATCGTTAAAATCTTGAGCCACTAGATAGAGATTTGATCTTGGTGATGGTTTGTAATAAAATTTTAAAATCCGATTTTTATCAGCGCTTACCGCCTGTTTAATGTAATTTGATTGCATGTTCCGAGATAGCAATATACAAACCTAACACATTTAAACCACTGTGATAGTTTTTTCTATCTTAGGATTTGTATAAATTTTTTTTCTTTATGAACTTGGAATTTTTGGGTTGCCGACGATGCTTGTATTGGTTATAATAATTTTAGTTTGGTTGAAAATTGTGTTGTTCTTAACTTTCTTGCTTGGGTCAACAAGTCTGCTAATGTATTGAGTTTGTTATTTGGATATTTTATGAAACCTGGTATGGTGGTAGTAATGGTATTGGGTTGAATTTTCTTTGCTTTTCTCTGATTTCTTGGTTTGTGTTGACCTGGGTTATGATGGTAATCATGGCCATCTATAGTAGTTGCAAGATAAATATACATAACAAATGGGATAAACCCCAAGTGTGTTTTAGAATCATGTCATATTATGCTAGAATAGTATTTTGTTCTCTGTATTGGGTTAACTGTTTTTTTTTTTCCTGTAGCATGGATTGATGGTTTTTGGTAATTGCTTGGGTTGTGCTGTTAAGAAACCATAAGGTTCGGCATGCCTATGAACATAACAGAACTAGGCCAATTATCGAATTTAGGGTGCCCAACATGGATGTTGCTCAGTATTGCCAAAGAAAAGAGACTGTTGCATATTGGTATTAAATAGTCTGTCAACAAATGTGGTTCATATATAGACCAAATTACCTTTGGACTGTTTATAGAAGACTGTTAACAATAATAAAAACAATTTTATATTATGTATTAATAAAATAATAAATAAGATGGTAAGTCTTATAAATTATCATTTAGGTTGACTACTAAATAATAATAAGGTTAAACGAGATAATTATTAATGTACCAATGAATAAAGTAATAAATAATTGTTTTATTATTTTCACAAGTATAATAATAACATTAAAGATTAATAAATATTTAATTAGTTATTATTTAATTGATATTAAATAATAATAAAGTATGAAATAAATTAAATAAAGGTAATAAATATTTAATTATTATTTGAATCCCTAAAATAATAATTAGGTATAAGTAAAGTTAGTAATTATTTATTATTTTTATATCCGTAATAATAAAATAAAGATAATAAATATGTTAATTAATAATAATTACGTATCGAATAAAAATAATGAATTAATTATTTATTATTATAAATAATAAAATAATATATAATAAATATTTGATTATTATTCTAATTAATATTGAATAATAATGAATAAAGTTAAACAAGATGGTGATATTTGAGTTAATCAACTAACAATCAATAAATAAAGATAAATGAATATTGTAATTATTATTTAATTAAACATTAAATAATAATAATAAAGTAAGAGTATTATTATAAATAAAGAAATAATAATGGTTAACAGTAATTATTATTAATTAAGTAATGGATGGAGGTTAATAGCAATAAATATTTAAATAAAGACTGAGTGGTGATAATTACTTAATTCCTCCTTAGAGTTGAATAGTAATTAAGGCGCAATGTAAACTAATAAGTGATCAATTTGTTATTGGATTGCTATTAAATACAATACTAAATTTATTATTTATATTATAAGTAATAAATAGAGATTATTAAACTCATAACTTAGAGACAATTAAAGGGTCATTAACTAAATTCCGTTCTAGCTAATAGAATAAGAATAGTAAGTTCAACTGATATGGTGAATTGTTTACCTGCTAAATAAATAGCATAATTGAGTGTAATGCGATATAACGGTGGTCCGAACCCACCCCGCCGGGTTTTTAATCCGCTTTTTTGATCTTTCTTTTTCCCTATTTTAAACCTTATTTTATCCAAGATGAATGTTTGGAAAAGGTCGGCATTGAAGTTGTCGACGGGGTTTTGAAAAGATCGTTTTTTTTATGATGAGCCACATTAACCAGAGTCCGCCAGTTGGGTATGTTTTGAAATGGATGTCACCAACTCAATCCGAATTTTCGAGTGTTTTTATAAATCGCTGGCTCATATGTGAACTCCGAATTAAATTGGTCTGCGAATACGAGATTCATAGAGTATCGGCTGGGCTTGCTCTAAGTGAGGGGGAAGGTGATTAGGCACCCCTCGACTTCCCGTGAAAACACGGTTTACCGCAATCTTGAATGGCTTATTCCTCTATGCCTTTAATCTCATGAAATGGTGTGTGTGCGCTGCAGCCATTGTGTGTGGAGGTGTGTAGTCTATGTGAATGTTGTGGTGAATTTTGTATGACAAAAGAGTCCAATTTGGATTTTAGGGGAAAATCGTGGTTTTTTTAAAAATTTTGAGTACGCTTCCGGAATGTCTTTTCGAATTGTACCCGAGAAAGCTTGGTTCGTTTATAAGATAAAATTTGATTTTTTATTTATCAAAACTATGAGAAATTTTTCATTAGGTTGTCGTTTTTGGGCAAAACAAGAGTTTTTAAAACCTTCGTCAAAAATAGGAAATCGAGATCTATAATACGTTGCTTTCCGTGAAAATGATCGGGCAATTTCTAGAATCCTCTTTTCACCCTATGGCACACAAGATTTAATAAATATCGTTTACTTATTTCTAAAATCAAATTTTGTGATGTGTTGAAAACGATTTTTCTTTAGCTTTCTCGTTAGATAGGAATCGACATTCCAATCAACATTTCCTCAAATTTTAAAACCCTCCGTGATTCTAATAATTCCTACTTTTGATTGATATTTATGAACAATCTTATCATTTTAACTTTGAAAATTCAATTTCATATCATAAATCAAATTCGAAGGCATAAAACATGCGTCGGGGCTATTCATGGGCAATGTAAGCCATCAAAATGTCCCCCAGAACGCCAACAAATCACAAATTTCACTATTTTCGGGGCGCCTTAAGCACGATTCTCAACGCCTTATATTTAACGCGTCGTTTTAAAGGCCCGACGATTTACAACGGGTTTACAACGAAGGAATTACAATTGTTCCTAAATACAATAACGTCAAAATTTTGATCCATCATCGGATTCGGACCATGGCGTCACGTGACTTCGCTAGGCTCACACAATCCACAATTTATCCATCAAACCACATCAAATAGATTACAATAAAACATAACTAACAACGGATTGTGTATTAACGCCCCACAATGGTCCCAAAATTAACAATTCTAAAATAGATCAATTCCACCTAATGTATATTATCCGTTTGTGGAACTGAGCCAAAACCTCGACCCAATGGATATCATCGGAATTATTAGGGAGAATATTTGGTTCCGATGGAAACCTCTCTAATAATTCCTAATCCATTGTTTCCACAAGTAACTTTTCATGAAATCCGGGGGAGTGGGTAGGGGGGGGGGGGGAGTGGGGGGAGGGGGGGGGGGGGCGGGGTGGAGTGGGGGGGGGGGGGCGGGGGGGGGGTGGGTACATTTAATTCAATACAAATAATTATGATAGAAATTGATATAACAAAAGAGATTTTCACCTTGCAATTGATACATCCAAATGGATGTGAACTGTGATTGGTATTTGAATAGAAGGAGAAAAATCTATTTGATACAATCAAATCAAAAGAAAATATATTCCCTCTCTTTTTTCTCCTCTTTTCTTTCCTATTTGATTGCAAAATCTCTAGCTATTTTTTCTCTCTATTATCCGTTGCTTTGGCTGCTGCTGAATTCCATTCTATACTTTCCTCAAAATTTCCTCCAACTCCCTGTAATGCTTAGTCCAAAGCTGAGTTTAAATAATAGGCTGGCCAAAGCCAGCCGCAGATCCTATCTGCGGCCTGGCCTGCAGATAGATTCTGCGGCTGGCCCAGACTGGCACCGCCTCCCATCGCACTCAGCTGGGTAGTGCCTGGTTTTTTATCCCCTGGTTTTTCCCGTGCTGGCGCAACATCCACTTGGCCCGCAAGATCTATCCGTCGGCTGGCGGGCTATGACTTTCTCGATTTTTTCCCCGTGTCACCGACCTCGATTTTCGTACCACGCAAACGTCGGTTTTTCCCCCCCGCTGACAGGCCTCCGGTATTTTATAGTCCGGGAATCATTGAGAAGCGCCGCCACACACAACCCCCTCGCGGGAATGCCAAATTCGGATAGCCCTGGCTATCCAATCGTACGGATTTCGGCCTAAGAGCAAAATTATCATGGTGGGCGTCGAGTGTCCG